>MU226540.1:1426637-1467246 GCA_018584345.1 Thuja plicata
AGGAAAATACCTTCATCACTTCTGGCATCAAACTTACCAACACCATCATCTCTCTTGATGTAGCACTTGCTTCCAAAGATTCTGAAATACTTTACTATAGGTACATTGCCAAACCAAAGTTCATAGGGTGTCTTATCTGTGCCTGGCCTCAATTGAGTTCTATTGATAGTATATACTACTGTGTTCACTGCATCTCTCCAATAGGTGTGCGCAACTTTTTCTTCAATCATCATAGTGTGCACTATATCAAGTATGATCGTGTTCCTCCTTTTTGCAATCCCATTCTGCTGAGGGGTTCTAGGTGCACTCAACTGTCTTTTAATACATGTTCTTCACAATAATCATAAAACTGTTCAGAGGTGAACTCTCCTCCTCTATCTAATCTCAGACATTTCAATTTTAATCTGGATTCATTCTCAACTTTAGCTTTGAATATTTTAAACTTCTCAAAGGCTTCAGACTTCTCCTTTAAGAACGCAACCCACATCATCCTAGAAAAATCATCAACAAACAAAATGAAATACCTTTCTCCCTAGTATGATCTTGTTTGGGTAGGACCACACAAATCTGTATGCACTAGGTCCAATTTGTTCTTAGTTGAGTTCTGCTTGCTTCTAAAGGAACTCCTTAAATGCTTACCCATAACGCATTCCCTGCATATTGTGTCAACTAGTCTTGCAATACTTGGTAGGTCTCTAATCGCCTTGACATTACTGATCTTTACTATGTTATCAAAATTGATATGACATAGTCTCTTGTGCCATAGCCAACTATCATCCACCTTTGAAACAAAACAACTTACATCAGAATTGAGCTGAAAAACATTACCTTTTGGTTTAGAGCCTAATGCAATCATGTCTCCATCCTTGTTGTTAATGATGCACTTGTTTTCTTTGAACTCTAAATGATAACCTTTGTCAAGTAGCTGTCCAACACTTAGCAAGTTATGATGTAATCCATCAACATACAGAACATCATCTGTCTTGTTCTTTCCATCCAAAGTGATAGAACCTCAAGTTATGATGTAATCCATCAACATACAGAACATCATCTGTCTTGTTCTTTCCATCCAAAGTGATAGAACCTCTGCCTATGATAGGTTTAGGAGTGTTATCTCCAAATCTAACTATACCACCTTTGTATTTGTCTAATTGAACAAATCTATCTTTGTCACCTGTCATATGATGGGAGCATCCATTGTCAATGATCCAATTAGTTCTGATGTCTGCTTTTGAAATTAAGGCTAACTCTTGTTCTTCCTTTTCATCTTCAATGTCCATTTCCTCAAGAAACCTTTCCATGTCTCTAAGGGCAACGAATCCAATTTCATCTTCTTTTGAATCTTCGTCAGTTATACCTTCTTCAGCATGATGACATTCCTTCTTATATTTGGGTTTGTAATCATATCTGAACTTCTTGACTCTTGTGGGACACTTGGATGCAAAGTGAACAATCTTTTTACATGAAAAAAATTTGAATGGAAGCCGTCCTTCATATTTTCCTTTACCTTTATTTTCTCTTCTTGCAATCATAACAATGATTTCTTCTAGTTCTTCATCAACTTCTTCTTTTTCATTATGACTGGAGATGTGTAAGGATTTCTTACCATGGATTGAGGCTTTGAAAGTTGTTTCACTTTTAGGTTCAGTCTTCAATCTTGATATCTCAAATGCAGAGATTTTTCTAATCAAAGTCTCTCTCTTGAAGTCTTGTGAGAATTGAATGGTTTCCTCTAGAATAATTATCTTGTTTTCATAGTCTGATATTAAAGTAGTTAGCAGCTTGTCCATTATGTCTTCTTCTGATATTTCTTCACCATTGTTTATGATTCCAGAGACTGCTTCATTTATCCTTTGATTGTAAGCTCTAATGTTCTCTTCAGGTAACATCTCAAGACTGTTGTATTTCTTTTTCCATGTCTTCCTGCGTGCATTCTTTTCTTGAATATCTTCTTCAAACATATCTTCTAAATACTTCCATATGGTATATGCTTTGTCAATTTTCTTGATCTTAGAAAATTTAATGTCAGATGAGGTGCTGATTAGGGCTTCTTTAGCTATTGCATTATTGGTAAATATATCCTTTTGTCTGTTAGTAGCATCATCCTGTGCAAGGTCTTTCAGAGATGGAATTACAACCTCTTGTGTAGCAATTTCAAAGATCTCAAAGCCAACACACTGTAGATGTGTTATCATTTTGTTTTTCCAATCCAGATAATTTTCTCCATCGAACTTAGGGCTTTCTTTTCTGAAGTAAGACATCTGATCTACCTTAAGCTGTTAGGCTTCTTCTCCAAGGCACTTGGCTCTGATACCAATTGTTAGAATAGTCCCAAAGGATAACTAAGAGGGGGGGGGGGGGGTGAATCAGTTATCAATAACTTTAATTATTATTTTTCTTTAACTTCATAATACAACAAAGTAAATGCTTAATCAGATAACATAGTACACAACACACAATTTGATTATGGGGAAACCAAATGGTAAAACCCCGGTGGGAATTAGCACCCACAATGAACTATACTTGTTTATAGTAATCCCTATTAGAAGATATCTCAACCCTGTTAGGAGTTGTACTTTACAATGAAATAAGTATAGTGACCTGGTTAAGGGTCGGACCCTGTTAGGGGTCTTTTACAAATAAGCCTGTTAGGGGTGGTGGACTCACTGTCCAAAAGCTCACTGCTTGATGGTGAAGGCTACAACCTTTTGTATAATAGATATGCACTATATCTGATGATGAACTATAGAGTAGACCTGCTATCATGATCAGTTCTAGTGTATTACAATCTTTCACTTCTTCTTCACATAGACTCTTGATGAATGAACCAACTCTGATAATCTGCTATGTACATCTTTCTTCTCTTTTTGTAGCATTCACACTTAGCGTGTCACATTTGACTTGCTATAAGTATCTTCCTCAAAGTATGAGATCGTGGGACCTGTAAGAAAACTCTTCATAACATCCTTGTCAGCTCTATTAAGCACACACGCATTATTACAACCGTGCAAGTATAAACTGAATAGACGCGATGCTTCACTAAGTCAGCCTCACCAAATTAACTCTAACTTTTCAATCTTCTTGAAACACATTTTGCACCTTTAGATTAATATCATCAACTCATAACTAATCATGAATATACACACACATATACAGAAGATAGGTGCAACTTAAGAAACACGTGATATACATCGGCCCTAAATAGTTACACTTCCAAAACTGTAACTGCCAATAACAAAATTACATAACTTGACTGAAACATCATATCTGGATCTATGTATGAACATAACATCATAAACATGTCAACAACATGTATCTAACCATGCAAGTCTTCATGTCATCATTCTGATAAGTACATACATAATTGCTACTATGTATTATATGTTGGCATCAATGACAAACATACAATCAATCAACTACTCAGAATCAAATATCCAACACTGAGAAGGATGGAAAATGGAGGATGTGTACTGAATCTAGGGATATTAACAAGATTACAATCAGATATAGATTTCCCATGCCCCAGATTGACGATTTGTTGGACAATTTGGGGGGTTCTTGCTATTTATCCAAGGTGGATTGGAAATCAGGGTACCATCAAGTCAGAGTTAGGCCTGGTGATGAGTGGGAACAAAACCTTCAAGAAAAACTAAGGGCTATATGAATTGATGGTAATTCCCTTTGGCCTGAAAAATGCACCTAACACATTCATGAGGCTAATGAATGAAGTGCTAGCACACTTTATAGGTAAATTTGTAATTATTTATCTAGATGACATTTTTATCTTTAGCAGGTCTAAGGAGGAGCACATGAAGCATTTGGAAATGGTTTTAAGGAGGATACACCAAGAGAAGTTGATGATCAACCAAGAGAAAATGTGAGTTTTTGAAAACTAAACTAGTATACCTTGGATTTGTTGTTTCTAATGGATGCATGAAGATGGATCTTGATAAGGTCAAGTCTATATTGGAATGGCCAAAACCTAAATCAATAGGAGATGTTAGGAGTTTTCATGGACTATCCTCTTATTATAGGAAGTTTGTGAGAAACTTTAACCATGTATGTGCACCAATACTAAATATAATTAAGGGAGGAATTAAATGTCAGTTTAAGTGGACAGAAGAAGTAGATAAAGGCTTTGATATGTTGAAGAAAAATATAGTAGAACTACCTACTCTTAGGTTTCCCAGCTTCAATCAGTTATTTGTGGTGGAGTGTGATGCTAGTAAACTAGCTATTGGGGTAGTGTTGAGTCAAGAGGGAACCCTGTGGAATTCTTCTCAAAGATGTTGAATGAAGCCAAGAAAAAGTACTCCACCTATGATTTGGAGTTGTAGGCAATGGTACAAGCACTAAAAAAGTGGAGACATTATCTCCTACCAAGGGAATTTGTAGTTTATACAGATAATCATGCCCTTAGCTTCTCTAATGGGAAAGATAAGTTCAATCAGAGGCATCTAAAGTGGGTAGAATCCTTCCAAGCATATACCTTTGTCATAAAACACAAGAAAGGTGCTAGAAACAAAGTTGTAGATGTACTAAGTAGGAGAGTATTGACTATCCAGGAGATACAATTGCAAAGTGTAGGGATGAGTGACCTTAAAGACCTATACAAAGAAGACAAATATTTCAAGGATGTTTATGAAGCATGTGAAAAGTTTATACAAGGATTTAAGGTGGAGTTTATTGACTATATGTTGTAGGAAGGACTATTTTTCAAGGGACACTTTTTGTGTATACCTCAATGCTCAATGAGGGAGAACATAGTCAAGGAAAAACACCAAGGCAGTTTGGGAGGTCACTTTGGAGTGGAAAAGACACTTGAGCAAGTGAATAGGCATTACTATTGGCCTAAACTACAGTCAGATGTCAGAAAGTTTGTGGAGAAATGTTAGATATTCCAAAGATCCAAGGGACATAGTACCAACACTAGATTGTATCAGCCTCTATCCATACCACAAAGACCTTGGGAGTGCTTGAGCATGGACTTTGTTTTAGGACTGCCTAAGACACCAAGAGGACATGACAATGTCTTTGTAGTGGTGGACAGGTTTAGCAAGATGGCACACTTCATTCCTTGTAGACAAACCAATGATGCTTCACACATTGCATGTCTTTTCTTCAGAGACATAGTGAGGATTCATGGATTGCCACTCAACATAGTCAGTGATAGAGACAGTAAGTTTTTGGGCCACTTTCAAAGAACCCTTTGGAAAATTCTAGGTACAAAGTTATCGTTCTCTTCAGCCTATCACCCTCAGTCAGATGGAAAAACTGAGGTAGTAAATAGGTCTCTAGGTAACCTATTAAGATGCTTGACTAAGTAGCATAGAAAATCATGGGATCACATTATAGGACAATTAGAATTTGCCTATAATGACTCCGTCAATAGGAGCACTGGAAAGAGTCCATTTGAAATAGTTTATGGGGATAATCCAAGAGGGATACTGGAGTTGAGAGACCTCAGTTTGCAATATGGAAGGAGTGCCCAAGGAGAATTATTTACATAGCAGATGAAAGAAATTCATGACCATGTTAAGAAGACTTTACAACAAGTGGAAAAGTACAAGAACAAGGCAGATAAGACAAGGAGGGATTTGCAATTCAAGGTGGGAGATCTAGTACTTTCCTACCTTAGGAAGGAGAGATTTGTGAAAGGAAAGCCAACCAAGATACTGATGAATAAGATAGGACCATTAAATATATTGCATAAGTATGGTAATAATTCATATGAGGTGGAGTTACCTCCCAAATTGGGCATCTCACCCATCTTCAATGTGTGTGACTTGTATCCCTATAAGGGTATTCCTTCTGACACTGGTCATAAAACTCTTTTAGACTTGGGAGAAGAAGATTGGATCAGAGATTTGCCCACTCCTCAACCTCTGAAATTGGATAGTGTATTGGACTCCAAGGTGATCTAGAAGACCAGGAAGGGTACCTACAAAGAGTACCTATTATGCCCTGCATCCCTGTCCCTACATTTTGTGTGCAAAATGTTGGGTCCCCCTTTTTTTTGCTTTCTATTTTGTGCTCTTTCCCTTCTCTCTTCCTTTGTTTCTTAGTTTTCCTTCCCATGGTGTTGGTCTTTTTTTTTTCTTTTGTCCTCGTGTGTCTGGGACCCAGTCCTAGAGTTTGTCATTCTTTGTCCAGGAGTCAGATTACAGACTTCAGGATTCTTTGCCATGATGTCTTCTTTCCGCAAGGAGATATGGTCACACAGAATCCCTGGGTCTAGAGTCCAGAGGTTGGCTTGTTTCAAAGTTTGCAAAAAGAAAGGTAACTTGCTTTTACCTTGGCTATAAATAGAAATCACCTATCATTCTCATAATTACCGTGATTAAAACACTTAAGCAATTTGAGCGATATCACAACGATTTAAGTAGAGTCTAGTGCGAGCTATTTCTGAGTTGTTATGAACAATTGCAAGTGGTTTCTGGTGTTGAGTGGATCCTTTGAAGGTAGAAGCTATTGTAGAGCATTTACGGCCACCTTGCCTTCCTTCCTTTTGCCAGTTTTCAGGTTGGTTTCTCTGTTTCTCTCCGTTTCCCTGGCTTTTCATTTTTGTTTGGTTTGTGTTTTTCTTCTTGTGTTTTTGTTTTGTTTCTGCGTTTCTTTGTCTAGTTCGCTGCCCGTTGGTGGGTCAGCTCTGCCAGAGGGTTGTCCGCCCTCTATGCAGGTGTAGTATATTCTGTAGGTAGTGTATATGCTTATACATTTTTGTGTAGGTAGCGGCTCTATGTTTTGTGTATATATGTACATTTGCTATATATTGATGTATATCCTTCCTATTTTGCATGTATATACCTTTTGGCCCTAGTGTATATATGTTTTATATGTTGTGTATATCTACCCAATTTTTTAGCTATCTCATCGTGCTTCCTTTGTTCTCATTTACAAATTCATGAGCTTGTTCGAGGCAGGATACCACCTGGTTGAAACTCGGCTCTCAGCTAGTTTCAACCAAGTAGTTTTCTCTCTCCTCATAAACCAGTCTTAATGACTCTCCCATTTACATCCCATGTATGCATTCAAAAATATCCAAGTGGCCTCTAATTTTCATATGTTCAGACAGTTGGCTCTGCCACCGTCACCATAACTTCCATTTATTGCATAGCCACGTGACGTCCATGTGGGTCTGACAACTCTCTTTTCGCGCACAACTTCTAATGGTTAGTTTTCTGGACTCTGGGTCTCTTTCCCTCACCCAACCCATGTCTTTCTTTTGATAAGTATGGTGAGACCCTCAGGCCTGGATATTGGTTAAATTTCCAAGTTTGCAAAACATATATACTTTCCAAGATTTTTGAACTAAACTAAATTAATTTTTCAGGGAAAACAAGCGCTGCGGTGGTAAGATCTCTAGATCCCAGAGTATTATTTATCTATACATTCTAATGGTTGCCTTGCCTTGTAGGTTTCCAGAGAAATATACTTCCATCATGTTTGAGGCTTCCGCATCTTCACCACCTGGAAGTTTGGAACTTCCTTCTGCGGTGGTCACTAGGGCAGCCGTAAAATCCAAAATGGAGAGGGCCTTAGAAAAATTGCCCCTTAGTATGAAATACATGAAAGATAATGCCGTTATGGGATCAAAGATTGATTCCAAAGTATAGTTTATTACTGACACCAGTGTCAGGATGTGGGCCTTAATGCAGGCCTTGGTGAAAATAATGTACATTCAGCGACAATCTGGGGATCCGCTGGGGATCAATGTCGGGGATTCTAGGATCCTCAAGGCCACCTATTTTCCATGCTCGGTGCAGTCTCTAGAGTTAATCCTCACACTTGCAGCACACTACAACTCTTCCACCTGGGCCGTCATGCTCGCAGCCCCGGAACCCACTGGGTATCCTACCCCTATGGTGTCTCTCAACGCTGCTACTTTCCAGATGGGCTTGGGGATCCCTCAATTCGACAAACCAACTGTGGTTACCAGAGCTGATGCCTTAGCATAGTTCAAACAGTTGGAGGAAGCAGCCCGGATATACATGAATAACTACTAGCTCAAGACCCCAAAGAGGGATCCCAAGAGAATGAAGCTAGAACTCCCCCGATCCAAATTTAAAGAAAGAATCCAGATGGGGATAATAGCACTATCTCGAGTCTTCAAGAAACCCCATGCCCGAGAATTCTCAGCATGGACATACTATTTTCTGCTTGCAATCTCCACCAAGGGAGAATATTTTGATTGGGCCACCATCATCTCCAACCATGTAGATTCTCAGTTTCTACAGGTGGTTCAAAAGAAGAAGTTTCATATGAATTCTTATGTTCTTTGGGCCCTAGCACAACAACGGCCTGCCACCAATGGATTACTTACATCGGGCATACTCGAGATTGGCTCGGGTCAAAAGGCCCCCTGGGATTATTTCCCACAGATTCAATGGGAGGCCAGTTTCCCCAGTTTCTGCTGGGTAAACAATGCCTTTATCTACTACAAACTGCTCACACCTACCCGAGATGTAGGATACCACCTCTCCATAGAGGTGATGAATCTGGTTAGAAGTTACGGCCATTATTATATATAGTTCCAGCAACATACATACATAAGGGTAACTGGCTTCTCTAAGAAACCTTACTTGTTACCCAAGCATTGTGGGAACAAGATAATTCTTTTAGAATATTGCAGATAAATAATGGAGCTACATGCCTTCTATGCCTTGAAGAAGGTGACAAACATCCCATTCCCAATTACTTGTGGGAATTACTCGTGTAGTTTGGCCGTGGCCATGGAAGTAGACAATGAGCTCAAAAGCTACAACTTAGTGGGATTCTACTTGGCACGGAAGAATTTTGATCCGCACGACAAAATTACATTGGCACTTCCCCGTTCATCAGAGCCCCACCAATACCACATGGAAGACTTCTGGGAAGATTTCTAGGATGACATGGAAGTCTGAAGCTGGCATTATGTCTGGATGACCATGGGAATGATGGAAAGGTTAAAGCTTCATAGATTTCTAGATGACTTCTCAGACTCCGGATCCACAATAGATCCCGAGTACAAAGCAAAGGGGATTGATAAGTTGGCCCTCCCACCAATGGACTGGAATGTCCAAGAAGGGCCCACCATTAAAGAGTTCACCCATAACATGGTCGAACGTAGCCATGCCCACTTTAAGAAGGCGTGCCCTGGGAGTGTCCGCAGGGCTACCCAGCCAGTGCCAAAGTTGACCTCGGGAGCTGGAACTTCTTCACAGAGAGAAGATAGGGGAAAAGGAATAATGAAAACCCCAGCTCCATAGGAGACCCCCATTAAGGAGAAACTAAAAAAATCACTGGTAACTTCCCATCAAATGAAAGATAAATTAATCATGCGGTTGGCAACCCCGGTGCTTATGACCGGACCCATCCATCCGCCTTCTTCCCCTTCATTAGCAATGCTTATGGTCAAAGCAACCGGAGTTGATCCAGAAGAGGAGCAGGTCCTAAGGGAAGCGGGGCCAACTTTGGTCACCAAGAGGAAGAAGAGACTTAATCCAAAGCCTAAAAAGGAGCCAGAGCTGGGGATGCCTTAGATCTCGCAAGTTGAAATCCTTTCTTTTGACTCCCCGGAGCCAAAGAGGGAACCAAATATCGCTCATGTCCCGGCCAATCCTCCCCCGCATGATGAATTTGATGATGTTTTTACAACTGATGACTTTAGGAATTTATAGGGGGACATTGAGCAGCTAGGGGTCGAAATCCCAGAGCAAGAAGAAGCTCCAGAACAGGAACCTACACAGGAGCAAGAGGAGTAGGTAGAAGAAGAGAAAGAGATAGAATAAGAGATTGCCTCTGAATTCCCAAATATACAGGACATATGAGTGGACCAACAAAAGAAAAGTGAACAAATGGCACTAGCAGGGGGAACCAGACCTTTGATAGCAACTGTAGCCTCAGCCGCCGTGTTCCAAGCGCCACTCCTAGAGGTGACATTTGGGGAGGTAATCACTGCGGCCTAAACATTGAATATTGGCCCGTTACCTCCCCCATTACCAGAAGATGTACCAATGGAAGAGGACATCCCAGCAATAGAGGCTGAGGAAGAGCAAGAACAAGAAGAGGAAAACCCTAGGGCAACCAATGAGGACCCAAATATCACTGAGGACATAGATGGGGCAAAAGATACAGATACCACCGATGCAAATATTGCCAGTGAGAAAGAAGATATAGGAAAGGAGCTGGGAGAGGCTCATAATACTGAAGGGGCACAACAAGATGTTGGGGAGAAGTCACAAGAACACACTCTGGCTACCAAGCCACCCCTGCCGCGCCCATGGTTGATAGAAACCTGAAAGAGGAAGGTCCCCCTGTCAACACCCAGAGCCCACCTTTCCTTGGTAGAAATGATGGCTCAGGCACAAAACTTGCCAAAGGCCAGGAAAGCCTGGACAGTCCACACCCTTCAGACTGAGCCGGGCAGAGAAACAGTCACAGTGATAGCGACACCTTTCCCAGATGTAGACAAAGTGATGGCAGAGGCCAGAGATTATAACATCACAAAGATATCACTGGGGAAGAGAGGAAAATAGGGTGAGGTAGACATGTTCAAAGAGGCAGCCAAGGTAGTAGAGGCTTGCTATAAAAAGGAGGCTCAAAAGCTCAAAGCAAAAAAGGAGAAAAAACAAACCTCATGGGGTTGCTAACTGAGCTAGCCTGGCCTATCAATGTTATTCCTCCAAAGACCTCTACATCTGATGCACCACTGCCATAGAGTGACATAGAATCACTATGGGCGATGAAAAAGAAGGCCCAAGTCATGGATGAATGGGTTATCCTACAAGTGGGAAATGTCTGGCATTTCCTGGTATCCACCCTCTTAGATCTATATGTGGCCTGCCATGTTTTACATCAGGCCGAGACCGTCATCAACATATGGGAGGGGGATATAAAAAATTACAAGGCATGGAAAGTTGAGTTAGAAGAACTCATTGGCCTCGGGGAGGAGATTGTCTCTGAATCTGGGATTTTGGGAGAAGAGTCATTTGATTTTGTGAAGACCAAACACTCCAGACTTGACCTCACATTGGGGGTAATCAAGAAACTGGTTGGGACTCTACAAGAGAAGATCAATATGGTACAATATTCTTTTAATCTATACAAGTCTTTTGTTACGAAGGTCTCCAGAGCTGATCCATTCAGCACTGACACATGCACACCAAAGGAGCATGTCTTGGGGAAGTTTGATGAGCTAATGGAGTTGAGGTATCAATCCCTGGAGGGAGTAGATGACTCCCAAATGACAAGAATAACTCGTATGGTACTCAGTGGCCATGATGCAACAAAGATGGCCGATGAGTTTAAGGGAAATGTTTCAGACCTAGGGGAACAGATTGAGGTGGCCAAGTATCAGAGGGCTAGACTTAAAGACATCACTGAAGTTGGAATCTCCTGTCTCCTCCAAGTCTTCAATGATAATAAGAAACAATAAAGTTTCTCTGGAGGCCGGAGAAAACCCAAGCATTTTGTATTCTTTATTCTTTTGGAATGTAAGTTCTCAGATCTCGAGGTCTCAGATCCTATATTTTTGTATTCATTCAGTGGCTCATGTCCCGGTCCCCAAGGCCAACCGGTCACTTTCAAAAGTAGTTAATAAAGGTTGTCAGAAGGTATTTAGCTTCATCAAGGCACGTCAGATTGGAAAGAGGTTTTTTGACAGCCATTTTTCTCGAGGTGCCACTTCAGATGTACACTTGGCACATTGGAGATAGGGCGCTGCTTTTCCCATTTATGAGGCATGTAGCCTCAATCCATGGGGGATTGGTTTTCTTCTTTATTCTTCCTGACCCTCTTCTCAAAGCCGATCCTTCTACTTTACTTCTCAATCTTTTCTTCTAACGTGACAGGCCTATTCCATCTCTAGGTCTTTTGTAGAGTGGCACAGGTAGTACCAGTCACTGAATAATATATTTTATTGTACAAATGTAACATAAGTTAGGGTTAGGGTTAGATGTAAATATGTATAAATAGTAAGTCTGATCCCATTCCAAGGGTTGGAAAAATTGATGATTTTGCAGTCCATAGTAATAGAAAAGCAGTATTTTCATTTCTCAATTACAGAGCTCAATGCTCCTTCGTCTTTAAGGCTTTCAATAGTTAGATGCTCCCTTGGAGCCACCATTGTACCATGCACCAGTGCTTGTTGGAAGAAATTTTAAGGAAGAAGGAAGAGTTCTTGCAATGATGTTGTTGGCATTTTGTCTTCTGGGTTAATGGTATTTTATGCTTTGTATTCTTCATGTCCTTTTCTCTAACACTAAAGTAGATTGACGACCTTCTTTCCTTTGCTACTGATGAAATATGAACTGATAGTTATATGTTTCTTCAGTATTTAGTATAGTGTGTTAGAGCATTGTTGATATTTTGAGTGTTAAGCATAACTATAGGTAGATGAAGTACTTCTAACCCTACAGGATCTTTTTTAGTTTGTTTTCTAAGTGTAAGAATGCTTGGAGAAACCTCACCTTATTGAATCCCCAGAGAGAATGAGTTGAAGATAACCAGCTATCCCCCTCAAAAATAGTCACATCTCCTAACTGAGCGCTGCACCATCGAGACCCAACCCTCAAGTACTTGGAGGCCCAGGGAATCTCATTTCCCTGGACAACCTTTACAGGCAAAGTTGGCCAGTACCCCGGTATCCGGTGACAACTTACATATGCTAGTGGACCTGGTCACAAGAGTCCCATCAACAGTACCTTGTGAAGTGGAAGGGATTTCCAGATTTTGAAGCCACTTGGATGACTAAAGCAGACATACTGACGCATGAAGTCACCATTGGAGACCTTCTAACTCAAGGGACTTGAGTTCTTTGTCCCATGGGAGTATGGTGAAGAGCACCTCCCATTTTGCCTTGATGTTGGGTTAGATGTTATTTAGGGTTGTTGAGGAGTTTTTGTGTGTTTTTAATAAGATCCAATGGGTAGTGGATCCAAGCATGTCCTAATATGTTTGTAAGAGTAAAAGTTTCTTATAGGTTCAAAATATTGTCAAATGGTCTAAAAGTTGCTAATTTTGAGAAACTATGGTACACGGTATCCTATAGGGTCCTAAGTGTCCTAACTAGAGTCCTAGGATAGGTCAAGGAGCATTGATTTGGACAAAATCATCAAAAAGGTCAAAAAGAAAGAAATACTCAAAAGTTGTTAGCAACTTTTGCAAGAAGTTGCAAATGAAGGAATGGATGGTTGTAACCACCCATGCTTAGGTATTTGAGAATGGGATGAAGAATTTTGGAGGTTAATGAAGTTTTAGTTGCAAACCACACGTGTGCACAAACTGTACATATGTTTTTCTGAGTTTTCCTTAAAATTACAGTGTTTCTGCAATCTTGTACGGTTGTGTATGGATTGGATTGTACAATATGACTCCATAGGAGTGTAGAGTTTTGTTTTATATTTCTTTTTCATATTCAATTTTTATTTCAAGTTTAGGGATTGTAAAGTTACACTCTATTTTAGGTGACTGTCTGCAACTTCCATTTACAGAGTTGCAGGAACAAAAATGGCTCTAACCTAAGAATCCATGGTTGAAAATGAATGAAACATTATGAAATGGTAGGTTAGGGTCTGTACATAGTGTTTTGGTTTCAATTTTTTTTTCTTGCAATTGAACTCCTAGTTTTGGATTGATGCCCTAGGCTGACTGCTTGGAGTAGGTGAGCCAGGATAGTGTGAAGATCTAATTGGAAGAGCACACCCATGATCTGGTATAGACACCTAAGTGGCATGTGTGGAAGACCTAGAGTGTCCCCTTAAAGGATTAAATGGTTTCAGGAGTTGGTAAGAAGTTTGAAGACCTTGAGGATGCATTTTACATAGACTGGTCCAGATTCCTAAAATATAGCCTAGAAACTAGGGCCTAACGCAAATTAGGGTTGTGGGTGTTTTGGAGACTTGTAGCTTTGGATTATTGGAGGGATAGGTGATATATTTTAGAATAATATAGGCTTCTATGGGGTTGTATGGAATAATTTGCAGCATTTTACCAAAAATAGTGAAAATAGACCTAATTCAATTAGGCCTAATTAGGGCTACGAGTGGGTAGCGATAGCAAAGTGATTGCTAAGGTGGCCAAAAGTGCTTGAATTGTCTCAAATGAACATTTAAGGTATCATGAACATAGGAAAGGACCTGAGATGAGTTTGGGGAAGATCCTAAGCAAGGGTTTAGGGTTCTAGAGGGAAACCAATAAGGAAAAGAAGGTAAATGAAGGGCTAGCTGGACTAGTTGAAATTGATTATGTATTGTTTCTTCATCATTCAACTATAACTAGGAAGCAAGTTGAATTAAGGGCCTTGGAGGCTAGATATTGGTGAAGAGGAGATTGGAGGTTGAACCATTGGATGGTTCCAAGAAGTGGATTTTATTTTGGAGAAAGACAAACTCATAGAACTCTAGACCCTCTGCATCATTCCCCTAACTGAAGCTCACTAAAACACAGTTTAGTGATGCATCAACCGAGCTATAGAATTGATTTAACATGTTGATGCTGATTATCAGAGCTTATTTCATATGAATCAGTACATTAGGTACACTACAATTCATTGGTTAGTGTCTTTGGAAATGGTTGTCAAAGATGGAGAGTTTATTGATGTCATGCCAAAATAAATTATTAAAGGAGAGATTATTGATGACAGAGGGAGAATATTTATCAGAAACAAAGATTCATGTAAGAGGGCTTTTTTTGGATGAGAATAAAAATGAAGCTAAGGACATTAATAAATTTATTTTTATCCTTATTACTATTTCTATATAATTCTTTGTATTATGACATGTTATGTTGCCATCAATGCTAAAGAGGGAGATTGTTGATGACAATTATTCAATTGTGTATTGTCGTTGATGTTTACACAAATGTAGTGATGTTACACTAATGTCTATACCCAAACCGAGCACAATCAGTGTATGCCAAGTTCTCTTAGGAATTGAAGAAGACCAAAGTGATTTTCAGTTCTAACCAAGTTCACTCAGGCATTACAGTATTGGTCGGGCATTGAAGGATTTCAGTATTAACCGAGTTAGATATTTAGTGTCAGTCGACTAACAACCGTTTACAATTTATATTTAATTGGTTATATGCAGTCGAAAAACTTAAGTTTTATTGATTATTTGGAAGGTTATTCAGGCCAAATTGACAAGGCTTATTATATATAAGGTCAAGTTTGATTGAATGTGTGTAAGTGTGAGATGTGTGTTTATGATATGAAGTGTGGAGGCAAAATCAGATGGGATTCTGATTAAGGACAGAACATACATAGCTGCAACAAAATATTTGATCAATGAGGATCAAGTGTTTAAACCAAGAGCAGAGATTTGAATTAGAAAAGATAGTTGCTTCTTAAAATAGGTCAATCCATTGTTACTCTCTAACAATTATAGCAGTGATCTAAAATCTCTTAATAAAGTTGACTTAACAGTCTTTTGTAAATCCTCTCACAGGGTGACATTTCTACATTGAAGTGTTTGAAGACCTCTAACAAGGCCACTCCTTACAGGGTGATTAAATCCTCTAATAGGGTCACACCTAACAGTGTGTTATTGTAACCTTTAATAGGGTTGGCTCCTAACAGGGCTCATTTCAGAAGAGTGAAAATCAGTGACTAGTTGCAATTGGTGGTTTTTCCCATATTGGGTTTCAACGTTAAATCTTGGTGTTATCTATGTACATGCTATTTACTTTATGCTTTATGTTTCTGTATTTAATCACTAAAAGATAATCACAGTTAATATCTTAATATTTTCTTTGTTAACCTAGTGATAGCAACATATCTATGTTAACCAAGTAATAGTAATAAGTTTTTTAAGACATCTAAGGGACTTGGATTTGTTTTTGTAGTAACTGAATCACCCTCCCCTTTTTAGTTACTCAACTCATTTCCAACAGCAAATTAGTAATTAATTAAGAAATTTTCAATGTTTAAGTAATGATAAATGACATAATATTGCTGAATGATAAAGATCAAACACATAATATAGAAGACATGCTAAAAATGGGGGCTATAGGTGTGAACCATTTTTAAGTGTCTACAATTTTCCCCTCTTCAAGACAATGCGATTGTGAGCATTGTTTCAAAGACAAAAAAATTAAAAGATCTCGCCCCAATGGATTGATAGAATGGAGGTAGGATGCCCCCTTGAAAAATTGGGTAGAAATTGACATGAGGACAATTTTTCAAAAAGAAAATGATTGCAGAAAACAGATAGAAGAAATATCAAAACAAACTAGAAATTTGACAAAGAAGAGTTAGTAATGATGAAACTTTCTTTCATAAGTCTACTTTTATTAGTGGAGCTTTATTTAATATGGAAAAATGGATGCGTTGCACCATAACACAAAAATTCAGGGCACGATAATGCAATCCCTTTGCGTAAAAACAAACATGATTGTAGATAAGGAATGTTTTCATCCATCTTGAAGCATATGACATATGTTCCCTAGAATTTTATGAAAAGCACCCCACAAATAGAAGATAAAAATAAAATAAAGGACCATAAACCATCCCGACCACTCTCATCACTCAGTGATATCCTTGAGTAGTATAGGAATATAACCAAAGATAATCAATAAAAGATAAGACTCATTGAACCAAGAAAGCCAACAATGATTTTGATCTTATTGTCAAAGTTGATAATTTGTTTGATTAAAGATGATGATGGTGATGACAGGTTTCAAGAATGAAGTACCCCGTCTAAGATAGATATCACTTGGTTTCGAGTATACCACACCCTGTATAATATAAAATGACAAGTTTGATAAAGGATTGATTGATTAATAGGACAAGTTTGATCTGACTAATTGCCAACATGATTGGATAGTTTGTCTATTAATGCATGATTTTACTAAGCACAATATTTGATGTCTTTAGATTTTGTCTGCTCAGATTTCTATCTTGTTGCAAAGGAACAATTTATTGATGAAAGGAAAAATGAATATGCACATGATGAGGAAATAAAATGAGTTTCATAAAATGACATTTATTGCTTTGGATTTTTGATGATTTTTTAATTTTTAGGATTTTGAAAATATATGATTTTTAGTGATTTTTTCAGGACTTTTTATGCCTTTTTAAGGATTATTTTAGGAATTTATTTGATTTTTAGGATTTTTTTAGGACAAATTATGATTTTTATGGATTCTTTTAGGACCTTTTATGCTTTTTATGGATTTTGTTTTAGGATCATATTTGATTTTAAGGCATTTTTTCAACATCATATATGATTTTTATGGTCTTTTTTCAGGATTGTATTTAATTTTTTTGAATTTTTTCAGGACATTAGTATTTACATGAGAAAGTTGTATTGAATTTTCCATAGTGTCTAGCAAGGCAATGACATTATGGAAGGGCAGGTGGATTGGTAGATGCATTGGATCTATTTAGGTTGCCAATGACTATCCAAGAAATGAGACAATATGTTTTGCCAAGCTGAGGGATTGAATGTGACATGATAAGATGATGGCATGTGATACATAGGAATGGACAGGTCAAGAGGTTTCTTGGAAAACATATTTTGCATTTTAATCCTTATTTTAGATCAAGAGCAAGATAGGGATTGAGATATGACAAATAATAGGACATGGATAGGATAAGCAAGATCAAGAATGGACAAGGGGTAAGGGATATGGACAAAGGGTATATGAACAATGTAAAGAAGATATGACATGTGATGCTTCAAGGGAGATCCTTGGCCATATCAAGATCAAATTTGGGAAAATGAGATATGGATGCTGATAGGATAAAGGATATGAGGGACATAGGAATAATTGAGAAAATTATAAGGATAATAGAGGATAATAAAAAGGGTATGATATGATTGGAAAATATGGATGAAACTATTGGATTTGATGAAAAACTATCAACCCTACAACTCTCAAGAATCACCTACATGCAAACACCTATCACAGAAAGAGAGAAGCAAAAGCTATGGAGGCCAGAAATAATAGATCTGTGAAAGATGAAACATCCTCAATTGATTCAATAATGGAATAAAATATACAAGATGATTCCAATTAGAATTGATTAACAAATACAAAGATATCAAACCTTATAAAAGGTGATTAAAACCTTAAAAAGGGGAGAAACCTAGGTTGCATGATAATAATTAATAAATAAATAATTATTATATATCTAAAGTTTAGCTTAAGTGAACTAGATATAACAAGTGAATTTAATAATTGAAACTGAATGATTCAATTAATAAGTGAATTAAGTTATTAATCTAACACCCCCCTAAAGATAAACTTAGGGAGAAGCTAAAAACCTATAAACAACTACTCAAAGTAGGAAATGGGTCTCGACAACATGGCCTGATCAGGTACGCAAGTAAAAAAAATCTCTGTAAAGAGGAGAAAAGGAGAAAACCCAGTGGGAAAAACCCCTCTTTGAAAAGAGGTGAAGACCAGTGAAGGACAGAATAAGCCTCCAAACTAGAGAATGGCCCAGAAGATAGGAACAAAGGAAGAACATGAATAACATCATTGAAGCATGAAGCCAAAAACATTGTCTAAGAATAACTTCTGGAACCTCCACTGTAATAGAACATGATAAGGTAGAGAAGATTGTAAATAAATTATGAAGAGCTGATCAATAAAAGATTGAAAGATGTCTCCAAAATAGGAATGAAAGAGTGTCCATGTGGTAAATGATCCATCTCACCAAAATGCATAGGTACCTAGCCACTGCATCCACCTAGTATGTAGGGACAACTACTGAATACATAGATCACTCCATCAAACCAAGGAAGCATTAGAACCAACAAGAGATACCCCCCATAATGCTGAGCAAGGAGAGGCATGACAGGTACATTGAATCAGACTGCCAAGAACAACTGCATGATGAAGAACTAGGAACATAGAAAGTGTAATAGAAAGTACAAGCATATACAAAGGATGATGTCATGGAGGAAATACTCTCTTGACACACATCATGAGGCTTATGTTGTGGAAGGAACACTCATTTGACAAAGGCAGATGGAAAACAAAGTAGACATCAAACCCCTCCAGGACACTTTATAATGTAGTGCAAGTACAAATAGGTATAAAAATGTCCAAGATCCCAAGTACAAAACATATGGCACTTTATCTTAGTGCGTTTGCAAAAAAAAAAATGCTATAGAAATAGATGTCTACAATGCTCATAAATGACAAAAAGTTGTAGGTACATAACTAATAGCGAAAAAGGAGTCATCCCATGCAAGGAAAATGATCCTAGGACCTAAAACATCTAAGATAATCACCATATTGCAAAAAAGAAAAACCTGAATAAAATGTACCTAGAGAAGATACTGGATGTGAGACCCATATAATAAGATAGAGCACTGAACCAACTTTCCAATGACATGTGGAAGTTGAAAAACAAAGTCTAGATGAGCAAGCTATGGCTCCCAAAGTGCAAAAAAGAACCCTGACTTTGACTGGAAAAAACAACTGCAAGACGGAAAAATCAAGAAACCAAACCTAGAAAACTAGATTAGGCTTGGGACCAGCTTTTCGATGATATCTTGTTTGGTGAAAAATGCCTCTATTTTCTCAAGATATGAGCAAAAAACCGAAGAGGGCTCCAAAACAAGAACTCCAAGAAACCTCTGCTAAATCTGGCAGAGCTCCACTAAATCTGTCGATGCCTCCAAATCTGGCATGACTCCTAAATTTTTGGCCAAATTTGGCTGATTTACTAATAAATTTTTTTTTTGCTTATTCGCCAACTCAAAAAATGTGTCCAGAAAAAGGGTCGTACATGCAATTTGTTTTGCCTCAGAATGCAACCGTATCCAAATTGAACGTGCCTTATATGAAAATAGGGGTTTTTGGGCCTTTTGAGCGCAACTATGAGGTCAGTTTGTGCCCAAAGTTCTCAAAAAATAAATTCCCCCAAATCCATGAAAATCTCAAACAAAAAACCCCTTGAAAAATACATATCTGAAGAACAAAGCCAAATCTCTCATGAAGAGAACAAGGGCATGAAGATTTGGAGCTTTGATACCATATTGGAGTTGATGAAAAACTATCAACCCTACAACTCCCATGAATCACCTGCATGCAAACATAGAGAAGCAAAAGCTATGGAGGCCATAAATAATAGATCTGTGAAAGAGGAAACATCCTCAATTGATTCAATAATGGAATACAAAATCTAAGATGATTCAAGATCAATCAGAATTGATTAACAAATACAAAGAGATCAAACCTTATAAAAGGTGATCAAAACCCTAAAAAGAGGAGAAACCTAGGTTACATGATAATAATTAATAAAGAATTAATTATTATATACCTAAAGTTTAGCTTTAGTGAACTAAAGATAATAAGTGACTTTAATAATTAAATCAAAATGATTTAATTAATAAGTGAATTAACTTATTACTCTAATAGAAACCCGCCCCCAAGTATGGAATGCAAGAAGTTCATAAATTACGCATGACGCCTGTTAGCCAGGTTTTCATCATGGTACTTGCTCAAAGCGCCCGTTTGCCAGGTTTTCACTATTGAACAAAATTATTTCTCTTTATTTTTTTTAATTTTTTTTTGGTGTGACCAAGACCCCTTTTTCCCCAAGTTTTCATCAAGGCAACTTCTTTATTTTTATTTTTATTTTTTTTACCTTTGCAAATAATGGATGCATGATATGACATGGATGTATTACTCAAGCACCTTACTCTTTGGATAGTTCTCTTGAAGGACATGTAGACCAAGACTATGATAGTATGCTCAAAGACATTGGTAGGCTAATGATAAAGGTATATAAAAGGGGTGATTGGATGAAGTGGGATAAGGGTTTAGGCAAAATATTGGATAGAATGGATAAAGGGCTAGAAAATAGACATTGGATAATGGAGGGAGTATAGAAAGACTTGCTTTTGAATGGATGGAAATGTGGGTAAGAACAACATTGACACACACCTTGAGGGTTGATGGAGTGATGGAAGAAAAAAATATTTTGGATTTGGTGAAGGAATGGGTATGGATTTTGGGATATAAGGACCCAAAATGGATTTGGAAGGTGGGAGACATTTAGATGGAGGGATAAAAACTTTGGATGGCAATTTTGATTTTCCTTTAGGACACCGTGCTTCGAGAAGCTTCTTAGGAATCCACATGCATTTTTTATGTTTAATTTTTTTGTGGGTCCTTGGAATGCATTGTTTGCACAAGGGATTTAGGAACCCATATGGCTTTTGACTTTTCTTTTTTCTCAATGGGCATTTGTGACCTTTTAGATATTTATTTTTCTTTTTGGATCATATTTTTCTTTGTTTTTACATGTCAATTAAAGTGGACATGTGTTGGATATTATGGTTTGGCATTAGTGTTTTGTCATTGATGTCAACATATGTGTTTGTCAGATAGTGTTCCTGATTTGTTCTATGCACACGATTGATTTGACGAAGACACAGTTTGATGAATCCTAGCGTGCGTAGATCAAAATATGTTCTTGGATATGTTCAGGTGATAATCCTATGATCGTAGATATTAATGTTTTCATTTGTAGAAGTTACAGTGAATTCATCATAGACTGGTCGCAGACAACTTTCCTATCAACTATTTTGGACAATGGTACAATATTTCCTTAGGAAAGTTTGAGTGGAGCTGAATTATGGTTTGCTAAGATGGAGTTGTTATATTTACATGGTTGTGCATTCATTTCTAGATTTGTTCATGGATTGAAGACAAGGAATACAAATTTTTTTGTATAGAAGTCAGTGAAGTTTTTCTTGGCTGACTCAATCAGGAAACGTGTTGATTGGATTAATGAGCATGATCATTGGATTTTGGTGTGTTGAAGATTGATTGTATGGATTCTAGACATTTCTTACCTGACATGAATGGAATGTCATTGGTTGATGTGATTTATTTTGTAATTAACCCTTTATTAGGCCAACCTAATAGAGTGTTAAGGACATGTATTTAAGAAGGAGTTGTTTATTGAATTTATGTGTGCTATGGATATGATGGGATGCTGAGATTACGAATGTGAATACAAAGAATAATTAGTGATTGTGATATGAGACTTTGAGAAGAGGTATGAGTGGAATCTATTGATGTACTTCATTGGAATTGTAGTGGCATAGGTTTTGTTGTGGGTCCACAACACACACCCCATTGTTTTGGTCCTCAAACCATGGGGAACCCCCTTCTTTTATCTTTTTGGCCTTTTCGTGTCTGCCCCCTTCTCGATCCCCAGAAGGTTAGTCTCATTGAAAGATTGTCAACTTATTAAACAAAAAGAAGGCACCTTTTTTAGTCTTTCGGCCTTTTGGAGGACCAAAGTTCTCCGAAATACCAAAATGCCTGAAAGGCCAAAATTTGGCCTTTTCGGTGTTTCAACCTCTGAAAAAACTGAAAGACCAAAGGTGTCTACCTTAAAATTTTTGGTGTTTCAGACCCAAAACACCGAAAGCGTTGACATACCACCCGCGGGTCATAAATTGGCAAAATCCCTAATAGAAGTCACTTCACTTTCTTTCATCTTCGACGTCTCGAGAGGTCGTGAATTCACAGAATTTCAACCTCGCTCCTTGTGACTGATCACCCTGTGCCTTCAAGCTTCGTTGTGTCTTCCTCCTCCACTCCTAGCTCCTACGAGGTAGGTTCCTTCCTTGCTACTTAGCGATCTTTTCTCTATTCTTGGTTTAGGTTTATGGTTTTTGCACCTGGTGCTTGTCTAACCCCATGCGTGCTAACTTCCCCCTAGTCTCCTAGGGTTTTTTGTGCCTTCAACTTGGCAAGGAAGTCCCTCTTTGTCGGGTTGAGTCTGGTCTTTTCTTGTTTTCTAAGTTAGGGTTTTTTTTTCTATTTTTTGTCGTGATCTTTGTCACAGGTTTTCAGCCTCCAAAAGGCTAAAAACCAAGTCTGGTCTGTCATCCAAGTGTCCCTTGGAGGTTCGGCCTTTTTATCCTTTAAGACCTCCAAAAGGTCCAAAATGCTGACAAGTCTGAATCACCGAAAGTGTTGTCCACCTTAACGAGATTTTAGACTTTTCAAATTTCATGACCTAGTTCAGACTTTCGGTGTCCGCAGAAACTTTTGGACTTTCGCATGCCGAAAGGCCCGACAAAGCTTTCTCATCGACTACTTTTTCACACTTTCAGCCTTTTTAGACTCTGAACCATTTTCGGCACCTGAAACCCTGAAAGGGCCGAAAGTGCAAAATCTGCATTTCTGGCTACTTAGAGAGCTTTTTACCTCTATTTTCTTAGATTAATCAGTTTTATTTTAGTTTCCTCTTCAATAAAATAGTGATACTTACATTCTCCTTGCAGGGATGCCTAAACAAAAGACAACATCTCCGATGAAATACCAATACAAGGGGAATCCCCCAGCTTCAAAGGCCGAGAACAAACACATTGAAATAACTGACACTAACATCGGGAATGTAGATTGGGATTAGTTCCTGGTGCAATGCTCCCAGCCAGTAGGGAGATCCAAGGACTGCACTACACTAGTCCTATCTGGCTTGGTAAACACAGCAGCCCACCTTGTAGCTGTCTCATCATCTGAGCTGATTATAACCCTGGCTAATCATTATAAATTAGATGAAAGAGTAGTCTAAAACATAGAGGGATAGGTGGTACTCGACATAAGGCCAAATATCATAGAGGAGCTCTTCCACCTCCATAAAGGCATAAATGAGTTTTATAACTTCTACATTGGAAAGGGGCTCTAGTGGCTCAGTAAAAAAGAAAAATAAGCTTATGAAATTGTAAATAAAGATTACCTCAAGCACCCTCTCCCCCAAAACAAGTTGGATAAGATAGACCTCCGACAGGGATACTTGAAAGATGATATCGAGGCAGTTGTAACATTGATAAGTCGAGTTTATGGAGTACCTCAGTCTATCCAAATTGAACACTGGATGATCTTACTAATAGAAAGGATTAGAGGTCGTAAAGCAAGGTTCGACTGGGGTTCCATCATCAGTGATAGGTTGGATGAGAAATTGATTGCAGTGAAGCATAACCCCAAGTTCTATATGAGAACCTACATAGTGTACCTATTGGTAGCATGGGAAGACCACCCAGATCTTACCAAGAGGGGAAGCATAAATGATCTGAATGCTTGGCCCCACATTGTATACCCATAGTTAATGAAGATGGAAAACATGCCAGAGGATTGCTTTGATTATAAGATAGTTAATGATGCCTTCATATTTGTAGTCATCCGATCTATTGAGGGTGATTTTGCAAAGAGGATGTTAGAAGAGGCAGCTGCCAAGGTAAGGGCCATCAGGGCCTATTATATACATTTTAGAATATTCACTTACATCTGGGTAGTAGGATCAACCTTAAAACCAAAGAAGCTACCCAGGTATCCATCTGATTAGATAATCATTTTGGAGATGGCCACGCAGCTTGTAGATGCCTATGAGCATATAAAGCACAAGAAGAAGAACTGTTGGGATTTTCCTATCTCACTGGGCCCATATATTCTACAAGATATGAAGGTTTGTAAATCCTTGGCCTTCAAATGGGATGACTACCCCCTACAACTTTACAAGATAGTACAGTCTCATTTTGACCCCATAGGAATGTACAACCATATTATTGGCAAGTTATACATTCACAAACCATACTTAGAAGATCACTGGATGAACTGTATAGATGATCATAAGGTTAGAATCCAAGATTATTGTAGAATGTCTCTTACCTTGGCAAAGGAAGTCTTGAAGACCCCAATTCCCCCAAAAGTTTGGGAGTATGATTTAGATGAGGTCTTAGAAGCAATTTATACAAATGACAAGATATATGACAGGCCCATCATGAACGTGGAGATTGATAATGATGAAAATGATGATATTGATTTCTGGGCAAGGCATGTGATGAGAACAATAGAGAAGTGGATTAAGAGGCCCTACAAGATGAGCCCAATACCTATGAAAACATTGATAGAGCCACCTAAGAAAGTAGATAAACAATGAGGGGAGAAGTCTACCATCCCAAAGTATAAAAAGGCACCGCCTCAGAAGCCAAGGATGGTATATTGTCATGAGCATCCAATGGAATATGGTTCTAATTCGAGGCATAAAAAGACAAGGATGACATGGCAGATAGATCCTCTAGTAGGGTTATCACAGGCCCCACCAAATGAAGGTCCATCCACCTCTGGCCAATCTCCTCCAACCACCGAGAAGGGGAAGAAAACATATAAGAGGAAGAGAACTTTTGTATCTCCACAATTGTAAACCATGTAGGAGGAGCCAGAAGAAGAAGAAGAAGAGGCACGTCTAACAAGAAAGACTAGGTCCCAAAGAAGGAAAGAGAAAGAGAATACTAGGAAACATCAGGAGGACCCAAAAGAACAAGATAATCCCTTGGATGCCTTAGGTTTAGATGAGTTCCAAATGTGTGACTTTGAAGGTCTAGAAGGATTTTTGGATCAAGGGAAGGATACACGAGGGTATGATATGGGAGCTCCATCCCTCTTTCAACCCCAAGTAACCCTCACTCCACCTCCGGTCTAGTTCAGGAATCCCTCAATAAATGTGTCTACTATAGAGGTAAGCTCCAATTCTGCCCAAGGGCCTGAGACCCAAGATATAGAGGTAGCTCAGAACATAGCAACAGACAAGGTTGTAGGAGAATGTTTTGTTTCTATTCCGCCACCTCACATCCCTACTCCACCAACTTCTCTCCCACCTCTGATTCCTACTCCACCACCATTGGTCCTGACTCCAACACCAACTCTGCCCCCTTCTACTTCTACTCTCCCATATCCCATTCCAGTTCTTCCAACACCTACTCCACCGCCATCAGTCCCTTTTCCTTGCTCCACCTCGACCCCCCAAAGGTCAGTGAGTGAAAAATATGTATCTCCCTTCAAAACCATGCTGGAGGCCATGACTGGTCTTAAGAAAGAAGTGTTAATCAATTCATCAGAGGATGAAGTCTAGGACAAAGAAGGAGAAGGTAGAGTAGCTGAAGAGGATAAGGCAGAAGAAGAAAGGGGAGAAGGAGAAATACAAGGGGAAGGAATGGATGAAGGAGAAGATGAACAAGGAAATGTGTAGGAGAAAGAGTCGGAGGAAGGAGTGGCCCCAGGATCTCAAAACTTAGCTCCTATCCTCCATGTTGCCCCATATGAGCCAGTGACTGCATCCGGTAAACCTACTTGGTTTACCAAATAAATCTAGCTCAAAAGGAGAACTTATACATATGAGATAGAAGGGGAAGAGATGAATGTGGCATCTGTAGGGAAAGCCTTCCACCAAATAGAGATCAGTGTGCCTGCAAGGACAATGTCCTAGGTCACCCAAGACACTAGGGGTCACTAGAAGGCACAAATAGAAATCCCTCCTACAAGCACTTCTCAAACATCATCCACTTTAGAAGATTACACATTCAAGGAAGTGGACTTTGGTGAACCTACTAGAGAAGGGAGCAAGACATTGGCAACCTTGGAACTTAAGCACGCTCTAGGGTTTATGAGTAAGGATGAGGAAACCATAAAATCATTGACATAATAGAACGAAGCTTTGAAAAGGTACATTCATAAGGTAGTAGGTCCCATTGACCCAAATTGCTTGGAGGCTTCATTACAGGCCATGTTAGACAAAAGGGCTACACCAGATTTACCTGCAGGCTTAACCCCTTCCTTCATCCAAGTAAGTGCAGATTGGAGGAATGAATTTGAGCAATATGGAGAGAAATCTATCAAGTTGGTATTCGAGCCGTACATAACTATCTTGGTTGAAGCTAATTTGTTGATTGATCTGGTAGAAAATGAGGGTGGTTTGGATTTTGAAATAAGTAAATGGCAATTTGCCCTCTGAGACTTGGAAGAGATCCAGAAACAAATTTTCCAAATTCTATTCAAAATATATGAGGGAGAGGAACTAGACAACTTTAAGGCATGGATAAAGTGAATAGCCAAGACAATCAAGGTCTACAAAAGGTATTTGGCCTCCATAACAAGAAAGTGTGAGGAAGTCATAGAATGGATAAAAGAGATGGATGTCTTTTATGGGGATTGGCCTCGACTTATATAGGGACCAAGAAAAACTTGCACTACGACCATCAAAGGAAGTGGTTCAACAATTTAGGGATATTCTAGTAGGTGTCAGCACCAAGGAGGCCTTACACTAGATGTTCTATTTAAAAGAAGAAATGCAGAGAATGTTTGAACATGAAGAATAGATCAAGTTCTTCGCTTCTGAATTGACTATCTTCAGAGAGAAGCAAGAATGAAGGGTCACCAAGGTGAAGAGAAATGAGATCAATTGTGAAGAGGTCTAGGAGATAGTGCATAGGCTTAGAGCAGCCCATCCATAGGTCTTTCCTGACTGAAACCACAAATTCCACTCAACAAGTTGGAAGGAAAATTTTCACGCTTAGCCAATTTTCTCCCAAGGTAAGTTTGGCCTTTCAGCCTTTCGGCCCTCTATTTTTTTGGCCTTTCGGCCTTCCAAGTTCTTTGGCCTTTTTGGCCTCCCAAATATTTTGGCCTTTCGGCCTCTGACAAGTCCAAACTTTAGACTCCTCCAAATTTAGGTTTTAACACTTAGAAGTTTTGGGGCACTAAAAAGTTTTGGAGTAGAGGCCAGGGTCCAAAAATCTAGGTATTTCCAGCGAGATCACATTTTTGCACACCAGTTGAAATCCAGATAAGATTGATGGTTAAATTGAGTTCATTTTGGAGGGACAAAGAGTCCCCTATTAGTCCCCACCGCAAGAAGATCCTCTAGATGAAGATTCCAAGAAGAACTCCAAGAATCAGAAGAACTCCAAGAATCAAGAAGAAGAAACCAAGATCTCAGAAGAAACCCACCTTCTTTTCTCTTTCTCTTCTAGGTGAGTTTGACCCTCCTCGCATGGGAAAATTGATTGTAAATGGATTTAAGAATCCGTGCAAGTTATCTGGGTATTAGTTAGCAGTAGTTTCCTTTCAGGAAAGTTTTAGTTTTAGCTTATGTTCATTAATTTAGACTCTCTGATGCCCTAATTTTGAAATTCAGAGTTGTAGATCAAATAATCTATATATTGTAATTACAAATCAATGTAAAGGGTCAAATTATTAATGCAATAAAGATCTACATTTGGTGCTTGATTCATGGTGTGTGAATTTATTCTACCTATGAGAAATTATTGCATGTATGCTTGCATTATTCATTATTTTCAAAGAGCCTCTTGTTTATTGTGCTTCGAATTCACGTTTCTTTAGTTGGAGTTTGTTGTTGTTTGCTTACCTTGCTGTGACGAATGCATGGAAGAGATCATCTTTGGGGTTAACGATAAATCCATCTTGTGGGTGCACACATCTTGGTGGCTTCGCAATTTGATAGATTTTGAATATCTTGCATGAGTGAATATATTTTATCTCCAAACGCTTGCATTTGCAGGGTAGTGAATTGTGACTTTGTCTAATTTATGCTTCGTGGGTTTATTCCAAATCTCACCATCATTCAATTCACAAGGAAGAGTTTACAATGGTTTATGTCCGTAGGATTTCATTTTCAGCCATTTGTTTCATTTCTCGTTACTCTATTCTCTATTACATCTTGTCTTCAATTCTATATAAAAAAAATCAACATCTTGGAAAATACAAAATTGAATTTTGTTTACAACACCCATACATGTTAAAATGGAAAATACCAAAAGGAACTAAAGTGTTTTTCATTTTGATTTCTTGAATGTACCAGAAAAGGCCTCCTCATGAACAATCATATTTATCTTCAACTGAGTAACCAAGCAGGTTGTGACCCGACCCTGGAGAACCTTGGGAATAACTTCGTTATCCTTTCAAGAGAGGAAATCAAATCTCAAAATCATAGCAAGTTGGGTTGTGTCAAAAATAACGCTCAACAGGTTGATGCTATCAACCAATTCACTCTTTTAGTGGATTGTTGTCCAGCCTTCATTGTAATATTGGATTGTTGTCCCTCATCAGGTTTGATTGCCCTTTGTTTTATTGACTAGTGAGCTCTAGGCAAACAAAAATATCAAATGAGTCAACAAGGAACACATAATCACACATGAGCGATTAAGGCCTATATCCCTACGAGTCCAGGTATTTGATATTTTTCCCTCTAATATTTTCAACTTAAGTGAGGTCTTTATTTATAGTGGGTAGAATAGTTTGGCTTCACATTTTTCCCACTTTGGGTCGTCCCTCTCATCGGCTATGTTAAAGCTCTTGGGAGGCAGGCCCCCTAAAGCTCTATCGTGTTCATGAAAGCAATAAAAATGAAATGAAAAAGTAGGTCTAGGAGTATGATTAATCTAAGAAGGGTAAGAGCATATACCTAATACTTTTCACCTCCAAATACAATTAACAATGTTCTTTCACAAGCCTTTCAATATAAGGGAAGTCAAGCACGTATGACATTTTGATTCACTATAAAAGTGAAGAGCATATGCCTAAAGCTTTCTTTCACAAACATGAAGGATTAAATTTAGTGTTTGTTCATTTCCTAGGTCATTTTCATCTTAAATTTAGCATGTTTGGCATTTTGATTCACTTGATAAAGTGAAGAGCATAGACATAATTCTTTATTTGAGAATTCAATTTTCTCTTTTACTTAGGTTAGATTTTGAAAGGGAATGCCACAAGTTAAGCAAATGAAAAGGGATCAAGGCCTACCTTATTCGAAGCTAGCAAAAGGTTAGGGGCATGTATGAGATTTCACATTTTCAATTTCACTTACCAAGGCTATAGATCCAGCTCCTTTGCATCCCCTTCATACACATTAGTCCAACACATTTCCCACATAAGGTGAAGAAAATCTAAATCAAAAGGAAATGCTCAAATTTACCTAGAATATAGTGATAAAATTTAAATAGGAGCATCAAAGCGAGATTCATCTAAAGGACTACATGGCATGTTATAGAAATATTGATAGAGATATGTTATTCTCCAATAATGATGCATAAGTATCATTTCTTGTAGCAAGCTTTGGGATCTAAAGGAATATTTTACCTCATTCCACCTCTTATTTTCTTTGTTGTCCTCTTTATTCTTACAATAAATAGGAATCCGGGTAGCAAGACTCTTCAATTTCCTATGTTTAGCCATCTACAAATCATTGTAAACAAGATTAGATCAAAGATTTGTAAAATTTTAATCAAAATGTATAGGCGCTACAAAATCTTGCATAAGAGTTGAAAGAAATTGCAAAAGCGCACAAAGAAGTTGCATAGGAGCTAAAACAGGATGCATAAGTGATCTAATTTAGTGAAGAAGCGTTGAAAGATAGTAAATAAGAGTTGAAACAACTTGCAAAGGATCCAAAACACTAAGCAAAAGAAAAATCCCTGAGTGTAGGTGCTATTATTTATGGTATAGGCGATGATATTTATGGAATAGGCACCAAAAATTGTGGTGTAGGCGCTCTTATTTATGGTATAGGCATGATTCCTCTGTGTATAGACGCCAAAACTACTGCAAATCTCAAATCTGCATCCTAAATCACTCAAATCCGACTAGAAAATTTAGTAGAGGCATCAAGCCCCACGGGGGGCGCCATCTTGTGTATGTGAAATACCTTTATAGGATTAGTTCAATTAATTTAAATAAAAAACATGAAAGATTAGGATACATATAAATTTGAATTGACAAAATTGATAACCATCCTATGGTTCTCTAATTAGAAGGACAATATGAATGCTCTCAGATCTAAAAAGCATTCCTAAAGTGAAACTCTAAAATGAGAGTTCAAATTAAGCTACATGATGTGCAATTATGCTAAAACATGATGAATTATGATGAAATTGAAGCTAAACATGCAAGAACAATGCTAAAATGAACTCAAATTACTCTAAGCATGGATGCAAAATCAACTATAACGGTGATGCAAAATGAGAGTGGATGATAATGGGTGATTTTCTCTTAGAATTCCTCCTATTTATAGAATTCCTAAAATTAGGAGCATGCTTTAGATGAGGGTTGATTCAACTCATGGTTAACCAAGTGAGTGAGTTGGTGGTTTCAAATATTGGGACAAAGAGACAAAGATGGATGATCAAGATAACAAATGCAATTTGGATGATGGAGATAGAAAAGGCTATTAGTGATCCATGTGATTCAAATTCTCTCACCTCATTGGTTGATTGAGCTTTTGTCCTTTTGTGGTGGTGAGAATAAATAAATTTAGCAATTAATTGATTTAGCCATGTGTAGGATTTGAATGGGTTGGAATCAATTTGATTGAACTATATAATTAATTGATTTAATCAATCACATAGTTATTTGATCCTTTTGATTTAATTAATCCAATTTGGTTTGATTTTCAATTAATTCATGCTTTGATCAATAATTACTTGATTTTTCTTGCTTGACTTTGGTTTGACCAATTTAGGGTGTATATAGGAATATGACCAAAGATAAATCAATAAAAGATAAGACTCACTGAACCAAGCAAGTCAAAAACCATTATGATCTTGTTGTCAAAGTTGATAATCTGTTTGATTAATGATGATGATGATGATGATTATAGGTTTCAGGAATGAAGTACCCTGACAAAGATAGATATCGTCTGGTTTCGAGTATACCACACCCTGTATAAGATAAAATGAGAAGTTTGATAAAGGATTGGTTGAGGTTGATTGATTTATAGGACAAGTTTGATATGACTAAATGCCGACGTGATTGGATAGTTTGTCTATTAATGCTTGATTTCATTAAGCACAATGTTTGATGTCTTCAAATTTTGTTTACTTTGACGTCTGTCTTGTTGCAAAGGAACAAGTTATTGATGACAGGAAAAATGATAACGTAGATGATGAGGAAATAAAATAAGTTTCATAAAATGACATTTATTGCTTTGGATTTTTGATGATTTTTCAATTTTTAGGATTTTGAAAACATATGCTTTTTAGTGATTTTTTCAGGAATTTATTAATTTTTAGGAATTTTTTAGGATGTTTTATGATTTTTATGGATTTTTTAGGACCTTTTATGCTTTTTATGGATTTTGTTTTAGGATCATATTTAATTTTTAGGGATTTTTTAGCACCATATATGATTTTTATGGTCTTTTTTAAGGATTGTATTTAATTTTTTTGAATTTTTCAGGACATTATACGTTTTTTTTGAATTTTTTTAGGACATTAGTATTTACATGAGAAAGTTGTATTGAATTGCCCCTAGTGTCTAGAAAGGAGATGAAATTATGGAAGGGCAAGTGGACTAGTAGATGGATGAAGGCCAAGGGTCACTTGCATTGGATTTGTTTAGGTTGCCAAGGACTATCCAAGAAATAGGATAATATATTTTGCCAAGCTGAGGGATTGAATATGACAAGATAAGATGATGACATGCGATACATAGGAATGGACATGTCAAGAGGTTTCTTAGAAAACATATTTTGCATTTTAATCCTTATTTTAGATCAAGACCAAGATAGATATTTGGATAGGATAAATAATAGGACTTGGATAGGATAAGGAAGATCAAGAATGGACAAGGGGTGGTAGATATGGACAAAGGGTATATGAACAATGTGAAGAAAATAGGACATGTGATGCTTGGCATTATCAAGGTCAAATTTGGGAAAAAGAGACATGGATGCTGATAGGATAAAAGATATGAGGGACATATGAATAATGGAGGAAATGACAGGGATAATGGAGGATAACGACAAGGGTATGATATGATAGGAAAATATGGATGAAACCTATTCCAAAGTATGGAATGTAAGAAGTTCATAAATTATGCATGACGTCTGTTTGCCAGGTTTTCACTATTGAAAAAAATTGTTTCTCTTTATTTATTTATTTTTGTGTTACCAAGACGCCTTTTTGCCGGGTTTTCATCAAGGCAACTTTTTATTTTTTCATTTTTTGTTTCTGCTTTTTTTTTTAATACTTTTTTTAAAAAACTTTTTGACCTTTTGGAAATAATGGATGCATGATATGCCATGGATGGAGTAATCAAGCGCCTTACTCTTTGGATAGTTCTCTTGAAGGACATGTAGACCAAGGCTATGATAGTATGCTCAAAGACATTGATATGGTAATAACAAAGGGATATAAAAGGGGTGACTAGATGAAGTGGGATAAGGGTTTAGGAAAAATATTGGATAGAATGGATAAAGGGCTAGAAAATATATGTTGGATAGTGGAGGGAGTGTAGGAAGACTTTCTTTTTAATGGATGAAAATGTGGGCAAGAACATAATTGACACACACCTTGAGGGGTGATGGAGTGATGAAGGAAAAATAGAGTTTGGATTTGGTGAAGGAATGGGTTTGGATTTTGGGATATAAGGACCCAAAATGGATTTGGAAGGTGGGAGACATTTAGATGGAGGGATAGAAACTTTGGATGCCAATTTGATTTTCCTTTATGACACTATGCTTCAAGAAGCTTCTTAGGAATCCACATGCATTTTGATTTTTCATTTTTTTGTGGGTCCTTGGAATGCATTATTTGCGCAAGGGATTTAGGAACCCATATGGTTTTTGACTTTTTTTTTTCTCAATGGGCCTTTGTGGCCTTATAAATAAATAAATAAATATATATTGGATCATATTTTTCTTTGTTTTTACATGTCGATTAAAGTGGACATGTGTTGGATATGGTTTGGCATTAATGTTTTTTCATTGATGTCAACATATGTGTTTGTCAGATAGTGTTCCTGAGTCGTTCTATGCACATGATTGATTTGATGAAGACACAGTTTGATGAATCCTAGCTTGCGTAGATCAAAATATGTTCTTGGATATGTTCAGGTGATAATCCTATGATCACATATATTAATATTTTCCTTTGCAAAAGTTACAGTGAATTTATCAGAGACTGGTCGCAGACAATTTTCCTGTGAATTGTTCTGGACAGTGGTGCAGTATTTCCATAGGAAAATTTTAGTGGAGCTAAAATATGGTTTCCTAAGCTGGGGTTTTTATCTTGGCATGATTGTGCGTTCATTTCTAGATTTGTTTGTGGATTGAAGACAGGGAAGACTGCAAATTTTTCTTTGTGTAGAAGTCAATGAAGTTTTTCTTGGCTGAATCAATCAGGAAACGTGTTGATTGGATTAATGTGCATGATTATTGGATTGTGGCATGTTAAAGATTGATTGTACGGATTATAGATGTGTCCTAGCCGACATGAATGAAATCTCATTGGTTGATGTGATTTATTTTGTAATTAACCCTTTATTAGGCTGACTTAATAGAGTGTTAAGGACTTGTATTTAAGAAGGAATTGTTTAGTGAATTTATGTGTGCTATGGATATGATGGGATGTTGAGATTTCGAATGTGAATACACAGAATAATTAGTGATCATGATCTGAGACTTTGAGAAGAGGTATGAGTGAAATCTATTGATGTAGTTCGTTGGAATTATATTGGCATAGGTGGATGCTATTAATCAGTTCACTCTTTTAGTGGATTGTTGTCCACCCTTCATTGTAATATTATATTTTTGTCCATCATTAGGGTTGATTGCCCTTTGTTGTATCGAGCAGTGAGCTCCAGGTGAGTGTCTGAATGCATGTGCATTCCCCATCAATATCTTTTTTTTTCTACAATTCATATCAATATCATTTTTACATCTCCTTAAGCTTTTATTTTCATCACGATTATAGTTCACAGAGTGTGAGCTGAAAAATAGATTTAAAAATTACAGACACAATCAAATCCATAAACAAGAAATGATATTAATTTATTATGTTAATTTCAGATCCAATTCATAGATAACCATTTGTTTATCTTAGATTATCATAAATTCAGACAAGGTTTCGAGCGCTCCTTTATTGGAACTCTCCTAACATTTCATATTGAACATATTTTGAAGTATATTTTAAGAAGGTCTACTCCAAGAAAATGTTCACAAAATTGAGATAATAAAATAAACCATCCACAGTAAAACTCTAAGAGGTAGAAACATATGATCACCATCCTTCAAAACGACACAATAAACATGCTCATCAAACAATTTAAGTACCTCCCATCATTGAATATGCTCATCAAACAATTTAAGTACCTCTTAACATTAAACATGCACATCAAACTTGATTTCAATAACTCTCAACCATCTTGTTATCAATGCACAATAAAAAGAGAATGCTTAAATCACATTTTCAAGATCTCGTAAGTTTAGACCACCCACAATCAACTCAAAAAAGTAGAAACATATGATTGTCATACTTAAAAACTACATAATAAACATGCTCATCAAACAATTTAAACACCTCCGGCCAAAATTAAATATACTAATCAAACATGCTCATCAAACAATTTGAACACCTCCCAACATTAAATATACTAATCAAACAATTTAAACACCTCCCAACATTAAATACACTAATCAAACAATTTAAATACCTCCCAACATTAAATATACTAATCAAACAATTTAAACACCTCCCAACATTAAATACACTAATCAAACAATTTAAATACCTCCCAACATTAAACATGCACATCAAACAATTAAAATAACTCTCAACCATCCTGCTATCCCTACCCCTACACATCCAGGAGAACATGCCCAAGTTGCATTTTCAAGATTTCCTCATTTGGTGGCTCCTTTTTAATCTTCTTAAACATAAAATATCTTAAAATCTACAATCCTAATCCCTGGGCATTCTAAGAGTCACCTCCATGATGAAACATCCATGCCTCACCTCGAGATCAAGAAGCCTGCAACCACACATGTTAATCGATCCCTTAATCCCTCCCCAATATCAACTAGGATTGGCTTTAATCAATTATCTTAAACCAAGTTTACATCATAACATATCCACTTCAAACATCTGAGCGACCAAAACGCTGAGATTTAACTCTGACTAGTAAGAAAACTGGCGGTGATTTTAATACTTGTCGTGCTTATCTCCATTTCAACTAATTCTGGTTTTCTGTGTCTATTTTATCCATCTCCTTGTTGGGGTTTGGGGGATCATCTAAGAAAAGCATTATACGACAATGGAGAAAATTCTCTAGAGCAGCAAACCCAATTTCAAAAAATTAATTTCCCGTTACTGTGCCGGTCATCCGTGAAACACTGTACCATTTCTGGTGCAGCCCAATGAATTCAAATTCATCAGTTTTTTTATATAGAAAAGTTTTTAGGCGATTGGAGGTGAAAAATGGTCCAACCGTCAAACAGTCTGAACACAAATTTCCGAGCGTTCAGTCCCCCTAAACCAATCATATTAACTCCAGCACATGCAGAGGCGCCGCCATAGAGGCAATTTTACATGCAAAGTCACGTGACCCGTCCACATCGCCAGCTCATAGACTCCCAGTCAAACTCGGTCAACATTAGACTCCGTTAATCTGTCATCGTAGAATCTTCGTGGTGGTCTCCCATTGGTCTATTGATCCAGAAATGTTGGAAACTGCAGCATAATATATTTCATACCCGTTTCCAAGAAATGTACAGGTTGTAAATCTTATCTTTATTTTGTAGCTCAGTTTGCCATGCAGAAATATAGATAGAAATTTCAGTTTTCAATGGAGAAAATCATAGCTGGGGAGTTTTAATAAAAACTATGGAATAGAAAAGAACATGCTTTTCAAGTCTTTCTTTGTCATGATGATACATCTGGTCTGCTCTGGTCTAACTGAATAAGTAGGCCTGCCGCCTGCATTTGAATCTGTTGTGGGATTGTATGTTCCCTTTCTTCCCATCTGATCTCTGCAACTTTTTTTTTGGTTTTTCTTGTTGGACTTGAAATTAAATTAAGCTTTTCAGACGTTTGAATAGTTAGTAGACTGACAGCAAGGACTGTCAGTTTGAATTTATCTTTTAGCAGACCGATGCTGCAAAATCCACACTGGCCCATCATTGCCCAACACGCAGGAAGCCCACGAGAAATCAGTTAGAAGATTCCTCTCTCTTCATAAAAGAATGTTGTTTGGTCTGTATTTAGCTTAGGAGATTGTTGGGTCCGATTTCAATCAGAGAAAATTTCAAGAATTTTGTTGGGTTGGATTTCAATCAAAGAAAAATTTCAAGAATTTGAAGACACCATGGCATGCACAGAATTGCTAGAGAGCCCCAGGATTTCGTTCTCCAGAGATTTCTCAGACCTGGATTTGGTGGTGGAGAGGAGGAAGAAAGTTGATAACAACGAGTCCATGGCTGATGAGGAGTTTGAGTTCTGTATGGGTTTGTCTGAGGGAAGCAAGCCTACAATGCTGCCTGCAGAGGTGCTCTTTTCTGAAGGCAAGATTCTTCCTTTTCAGTTTTCTCAGTCTGGAAATGGAAAAGCTATTTTACCCACAGGTGTTACTGAAATCTATATTACTAATGAAAAAGCTAGAAAGTTAGAGAATTCTTGTGAGGGAGGTTCAATAAAATCAAATGGCATTTCCCCTGAGCATTCCTGTAATCTTTCCCCCAAGGCGCCCAAATGTTCATGGAAGGAGATTCTGGGTCTCAAGAAGCTCCAAACCCAGAAAAGTGTCCCTCCAAAGACAACGCCCAAATTACCCAAGAAGCCAAATTTTACTGATAGGATCCGGTGCATTAATTCTGGTGCTACTACAGAGGCCTCCTCTGTCTCTCAACCCTTGCTGCTGCAACCTCGTGACTCAGATGCAGATTCTGCATCAGCCAGGTTTTCTGTTTCTTCAAATCAGTCTGATCTGGAGGAATTGCCAAGGTATTCTGTGGATTCCATCAATGAAGATGCTGTTTTGCACAAGCCCTTGAGGGCTGTTAATGTTATTAGGCCTGCAGAAAAGAAGGGCTTAAGGTGCAACAGCCCCAGAACAAGAGGGGCCTCATCTGGTAAGGTTGCGTTCAAGGGTCTTGAGAGAAGCTGTAGCAGTCCCAGTAGCTTTAGGAAGAGGGAATCTCAGTACAGAATAGAAAGGTCTTATTCTGCAAATGTCAGAGTAACCCCTGTTTTGAATGTAAATGTGCCTTCTTGCATTAGAAATGGGAAGGGATCATCCAAAGGAGGAGGAGGAGGAGGAGGGGGAATGTTTGGTTTGACCAATCTGTTTTCTTCTCCTCAGAAGAAGGATTCCAATAAGCATATCAGGAATCCTTCTCAGTCTCATTTGGCATCTACCAAAATAAAACCCACTGAAGTATGATGAATTTAAGATGTAGAAAATCCAAGAACAAAAATCCTTGCTCCCACAATAATGTGGAAGAAGGGGCAAAGGTTTATTTTGGAGAGTTGTCAAGTTTTCCTATCTTGGTTGGGTTTTGGTTTTGATGGTGCTCTTATCCATTAGTTTGGAGTGGATCTGCAATGCAGGCTATTTTCTTACAGTTCTAACTTCTTTTTGCTTCTATTGGTTTGTATATTGAACAAATTTGTACACTGATCATCTGAAGCTGGCAATTGACTTTTACTTTTGTTTCAAATATAATGAAATATTTCATGAAGTTCAGAGTAAGAGCAGTAACTTTGAAAAGATTATTTTCATTTAGATCAACGGCAAACAAAGAGGGATGCTACACAGTTCCAGGTATATTTACTAAAAATGCTCACCTGGGCAACTCTCAAAAATCTTAGAAAAATGTGATCTTGAATCTAGATCACGATTCACTGGAAATCTTGCACATATAAGAAATGTAAAAGAAACGAAAATTTTCTATGCTGGTTTCTTGTTCAACCGTTAGTACTGGTATCCTATCTGTTCAAGAATAATATCTTTTCACAGTGCTGATTAAACAAAGGGCGGGGTGAATGTAAGCCACTGACGTTGAATCAGGTAGGGCATTGGGTTTTTGCTATTTTCCCTTACTGGCTGAAACATAAGTTAGGGATGCATATTTTTCTCTTCCCTCATCTTTACTTCCTATTTTATGATGATGGATTATGGAGTTTGATCTGAAATGTTAGGATAATGACAGATCATGAAATTTGATTCAAAACATTGAAATGATGATAGATCATAGAATTGATCCAAAACATTAGAAAAAACATTTACAGAATCAAAATTAAGCAATGCCCAATACGAATGGGGTATCCCTGAACTTCACCAGCACAAAAGAAAACTGTAAGGATCACAAATTGATGTTAAATCTTGTTCTCTAGATATGGTAGATCCGTAGATAACTTGGAACCTTTACTGAAACTAAATGAATGCTTAGATCATAATCTGTCATTTTTTGATGGAGAAGTTCAATCACCTATGTTGCTGCATGGAAACCAACGTCTGGATTTCTTTTAGAAAATTGTTCAGTCCATCGTAGGTATTAAGTATTAACCCTACCATACTTGAGCACAGACAATCTGGAAACAAAAGGTGCCCAATTACTGGATTCTTTACCTTGTGGAGATAAACTTTGTTGTTGTAGTAAATGGATAAGTAGTAGATATTTTCAATACCAAGTCAAATCATGATATTGGTATCAGATTCAACTGTCTAATTTTTGACTCAAATTAAGACATTTCTTTATATGTTACAATCAATATTTCCCGTTTAATTCTTTTCAACAGGTCAAGTTCCTTTAATTGTTATCCTAATTGAAATGAGCGCAGGGATTTATCAACATAGAAAGAATTACATTGAGGACCCAAAGTTTTGGTATTTTGTGGAGTAAATTAAACTTATCTGGCTTGAATAAGCTTTAGAAGAGATCAGATATGCTAAAAATTGTGTCTTCGCATGGCAATCCATTGTAGACCTTAAGCTAAGATACTATTACTATTGAGACTTCTGAACACTGTGACGTTCATCCAACCTTTTTCTAATTAGGTTGTATTTCTCTAGAGCAAGAGCTGAACGTACATGCAATATGGTTTACAATTTTGGCTCTGGAATCTCAATGCAATTAAGTTTTTTTTTAAAGGGTAAACGTTTTGATTGGGAGTTATGAACTGGTGAGGTTACAAATGGGGGACCTCATCCCCAATGAGACTGGAACCTTGATGGCAAGAACAACACAACTTATTCATCACAACATGCCACTATTGGCCGCAATGCAGCTAAGTTGTTTTAAGACAAAATATTGTTATTTTGGCAACTCATTCAATTTATAGCTTCTAGAATATAAAACGGATTCGAATTAGTTGTCATCTCCAACTAGTCACTTACAAGGTCTAAAATGAAACTAAACTAAAATGAATCTTATCCTAAAGAAGGGCCATCTCAAAGACTAAAATCTTTAACACAATAATAAATCAATTTACATAATCTATAATAATTAAGCTGATAGGCTTTGTGTGGGAGCTTTGCTCCGGGAAATGTCTAAAACTTCCCGGATAATTGTCAGTATATTTGCCGTTTGTTTTAGCTTTCCGACTATGGATACCCATTTGTCCTCTTCTCCCTGTTATTTGATGTACTTCAAATAAAATAGTTAAAAATATGATTGTTTTCTTTGTGCATGTCTTTTACGCGAATTTTTAGACTGCACTAATTTTTCAATTTCTTACAAATGTTTCAAAGGCACTTTATTTAATTACTCTAATGAATGTTATAATTCATTTTTTGATTTAATTAAGGAAATGGGTTAATCATGTAGTCATGAGGATGAACTATTGACCAAAATATTTAAGTAATTAAAAATAAAAATAATTTTTTAAAAAATTTTAACCACTTTTGTTTGTGGAATGTTAGAATTATTGATTATTTAAAAACAAATAAAAATACAAATATTTTAAATTATTTAATTTTTTGATAAATGTTGCATGGTGATCAGTATATAAATATAATCTGAGATAATGGAAAGTTGCAATAAATTTCTAAAGTCAGTTTTAGAAATTAAATTTTATCATTTAAATAT
>MU226540.1:1467590-1494707 GCA_018584345.1 Thuja plicata
CCAATTCAATATGATATAATATTAGGATTTGTATTACTTTATTGTTAAAGTTAGTTTATTGTTAAAGTTAGATGGAGGTTAGGGTTTATTTATTTATTTATTTTTATAGATGATAGTGTGATTTAAAACATTAATTCAAAAAATAATAATTGCTTCTAAATCTATAGTTGAATAATTATTAATAGTTTCAAATAAAAATTCAATTTTGTTTTATTTAGTGGCATTAGAAATTAATTATTTTAAAATACAATTTTGTGAATATAGATATTAGAAGATTAAATTAAATTACAACTTTTTCAAATTTATATAAGATGTATTAAATATATTTTGAAAAAATAAATAAAAAGTCGCCCAAGATTGATGGCCCAATGTTTCAAATTTAGCCTACTCATTTGTGTAAAATATTAACTTTTTAATAGAGAGAAATAAGCTTACATATTTTTTTTGAGCTTTTCTTCATTCATTGTGAAGATAGTGCATGCAATATAAATAGAAATGTTTGATTAAAAAATTCATAAACAACAGCGAATAAGCATTGTCAACTACATTTTTTTTTTACTTGTGCCCATTTATCTGTGTATATGCTCATACACCCTTCAGTTAATATTGGTAATAGAATATTACAAAACCTCCAATTTTAAAATCTTCCTTATTTAACTAAATTTTTTGGTTGCAGGCCATTAATTTGAAAGCAATCTTGACTACCAATGCAATACATTCGATCAATACTTGAGAGTTTATTTCAAATCCAATTCTTCAAATCCTATAAAGAAGCAAACAAGAAGTACAACAAACTAAACAACCTTCTAGCATATATTTGTTTGTTACCTCTTTTCCCCAATTCAAATGGGATTCTATTGCATTTCAATCATACAAATGAATGTTATTTAATGTTACATTTATCATATGAATTAATGTTCTTTTGTAATAGCCACTTTGTAATAAATATACATGTTATTTTTTATAAACTTCACTCTTTCTTCACACTATTAATTATCTACTCTTGTCACTATACAAAACATATCACTTTCTTCAAATTCTTAACTCCTATCAGCTCATCGTTGCATGCACTAAAGCGCGCAACTGCTAGTTATATTAAAAATAAGATAGTGAAGGTTGTGTTCACTCTTTCTTTTTTAACTTATGTTGGCTTGCAAATAGTTAATCAAATCTGTTGAGAAAATATCTCAACCTTGTTTTTACTAAAATTGTATTCAATTATAATTGGCAATTTGTAATTATCTTTTAGTTGTCATGAAAGTTGCTAAAATTAATTATGAGAACTTGTAAAATGTTTTTTAGTTGTGAAAATAGAAAGGGCATAAAAACAAAGAATTTGAATGAAAGCTCGGAGAAGATAAGAAATATCTTTCAAAAGACGGATAAGATTACAAGTTAAGAGAAGAAGGTTTCTATTTTCTATTTTTTATACATAAATGGTTTTGGAAACCATTCATATTTTTTTATTTTATCTCTTGCCTATATATATTTAGTGCTTGAGTTGAAGCATAAGTATGTAATTCATGAATTGTTGAAGCAGTGCAACATTAGACTAATTCAGAGAGAGAAGTTTTATTGATGAAACTCACTTGAAGGATTAATGCAAGACTTGGATCTCTTTGGGTGTGAAGTTTTTTCTTGGAATGATTTCTCCACGTAATTACTGAATTATGGTTTGCATATATTTTGCTATCTATTTCAATCAATATTTATTTTATTATCTATGATTTGGTTGCAATAATTATTAGCATATTTTTTTGTGTAAGTTTTATCTTGATTTTCAACATTTGGTATTAGATCCAAGTTGGTTTGATTTGAGAAGGGGATAGCTTTCTTGAGTATTTGATTGGATTTTTTGTTGCAGTGGGAGTGTGTTATTTTTTCTTGCAGTTTCAGATTTGAGATCATGGCTAGCTCATCTTGATTGGACATTGAAAAGTTCAACGGTGGTGGATATGAGATTTGGAAGTAAAGATGAAGCATCTCTTGGAAGAAAAAGATCAGTGGACTTTTATTAATAAAGAGGAGAAACTAGATATTGTGATAGATGAAGATTGGGAAAAAACAGATAAAAAGGACCATGACACTATTCATTTGTGTTTTTCTGATTTATTCTATTAAATATTTCAAATGAGACTACTACTGTATACTATGGAATATAATAGGACAAATTTACCAAACTAAGAGTCTCATTAACAAGTTATTTCTGAAAACAAAGTCATATTCTCTTAAAATGAATGATGAAGACTCAATTGTAGAACACTTGAATTCATTTAATCTAATTTTGAGTCAATTAATGTAGATATTGATGAGGAGGACAAGTGTATACTATTATTATGTTCATTGCTGGAATCTCGGGATAATCTTATTCTTGCAATCAATGGCTATTTTTTAGATGATTTGAACTTGGAAGCCCTCGTTGGCACTCTACTTGTAGAGGAAATGAGGATAATGAAGATTATGATGGTGGGGAAGTTTTCCTCAGAGATAATAGCACTTGAAAAATTGTAGGCCGAAGATAGATAAAATTGGTTTTTAATTATGGAAGGGTTAAAATCCTTAAAGATGTATTGCACATCCCTAGTTCAGCTAGAAATTTAATTTATGTATCTAAAATGAATGATTCAAGGACGCATGTTAATTTTCAAAAGAGTGGTTACAAGTTAAGCAGTGTGAATTTGGTTTTAACTAAGGATGATAGGTTTGGTACCCTATTTAGACTTGATGTGTCTACTTTCTTTAGCTCTGTTAATGTAACTAATAAATTTGTATCATGTAAGTTATGACACCACAAGATGGGTCATATTGGTGAAAAGGGTCTCAAAACCCTCATAAATATAAAGATGGTTGATTGTTTTTTAGGTTATTCTTGATTTTGATTTTTGTGATCATGTTCATGGAAAGCAACATAGAGAATCCTTTAAATATGGAAGTATTAGAGCTAAACAATTTTCAGAGGTAATTCATAGCGTTGGTTTTATGGATGTACCATCTATTAGAAAATCTTGCTAGTATATTTCCTTTATTGATGACTATTCTAGATATTCAAGGATTTACATTTTAAAGGAAATATATTCTATTTTCTTTTTCTATATTTAAAGAATTTAAAACAACTATTGAGAAACAAATAGATAGAAAAGTAAAGGTTTTAAGAACATATAATGGTGGTGATTATTGCTCTAGGGTATTTGATGACAATTATAAAGATATAGACATCATTAGGTAGTAAACTACTCCATATACCACACAATAAAATGGATTGGAAGAGAGGATGAATATGACTTTAATGTATAGAACTAGAAGCATACTGAGTAGTGTAAAACTTGAACACCATTTCTAGGTTGAATTTGTTTACACTACTTGTTATTTGGTTAATGGGTCACCTACTTTTGCTCTTGTTGATAAAACTCCCTGAGGTATGGATGAGTAAATGACCACCAGTTCCTCATTTTAGAGTGTATAATAGGAAAATGGAAGCAATGCAAAGAGGTATATCACTTCTCCTTTTCAAAGTTGCACATTCTGAAGGAAGATGTCCCAATAGGCTGGAAGGTCCCAAGTGTTAAATGGGTCAACGATACTTCGCTAAATATATAAAATTGAAATGGGAAATGATAATGAGAAAAGAAATGCAGATCTATATGCACCTAGAATTGAAATAGAATATATGATACTTTAGATATGAATAAAAGACATATGAAATCTCAGAAATACCTCTAATTGTAGATCTAGAACCTGCCTCTAGAATGAATTTGAGCCTGTTCTACAAGGTATATAATGTTTGAAACATTCTGTACCCAGAAATAGAATGTTTGAAATGTTCTATTCCCTGGTTTTTTGCTTCAAATTTCTAGGGATGTTTTAACAACTCCTAATCTATTAAAAAATGTTGTGGTAGCTCTGTAACCTGTTCCTACACATAGAGAAAATGGGAAGAAGGTTGGATAAAAGGGGCTATCCTCACTCAAACCCCTGTTTAGGAATCAACCTTGAAATGAAATGAAATAAAGGAAAGTGCGTTGCCATGTAATAGGGGCTAGATCTAAGAAATTAAGTATATCATACCTTTGCAACACAAATGCTTCTTTGAATGCGATCAAGTATGTTGATGCAATAACTTTGACTTAACACAAAAACCCAAAAGGAAACCATGAAAGAAAAAAACCTCATGAAATGTATGTTGTAATTCACCACAATGTTTGATTGAGAAAAAGAGAAAGAAGAAGACTTGGAAGAATGTAGGTGAACACGTATCTCCTTCCTTGATAGAAAACTCATTTTCTTGGTATCCAATGGGGTAAAGATGCTATATCTATGGAGAGAAATGTTAGATAAAAATGTTATTTAACTTATTTAATTTAATCATATTGATTAATTAATTAAGTCACCTTTTTTCTATTTTTCACTTAAGCTAAATTTAGGAAGCTTTTTTAGGCATTTAATTATTCTTTTATTTTATGCATTCATCCTTTGTTAGGAACAAGGAAGCACACACAATTGAGAGAGGGGGGGGGGGGGGGGGAATCAATTNGGGGGGGGGGGGGGGGGGGGGGTGAATCAATTGTGTCCCAAAATTCCAAACTTTATCTAGCTTATTAAACTTAATCTCATATCTGAATGATAAACATAAATGAAAGATCACAATACATTCAACACATAACACCAATATTTTTTACATGGAAACCCAGTTAAGGGAAAAATGATAGTGGGGATCAAACCCACAAGATGATGTACTCAGTTAAAAGCACTATACCTTTTTAGGAGTATTAGAAATGAGAATGCACATTCATTCAGGCACACTGCCTAGAGCTCACTACTTAAATACAAATGAAGGCTACAACCCTGAGAAATACAATGAGGGCTATAACCCTAAATGGACTACAATCCAGTGTGGACAACAATCCACCAAATATTAACTAATTTATAACATCTCGGTCATGCCAATACAGTTCCAATGAAGTACATCAAATCTTTGCCTCAATTGTAGATTCCACTCATACCTCTTCGTACAACACCTATACATTCTCTCTCTATCTTTTGCAATTAAAAATGATTACATCTTTATATACATTTCATTCAACATTGAAAAGATAAACAAGGTCAACATCACCTCAACATCTAAATTAAAAATATTTAATCAAATATAATACAATATTTGATGCGATCCAAAAAATGTTGGCAAAGACATAGATATGATCTAAATCTTCATCCTATAACATGCTCCAGATCCATAAATCACACCTCGATCCTTTGCAAAATGCTACACCATCATGTCATCCAAGCAAAACAAGAACACCAACATGCCATAGGTAAATCACCAAATATTATCACATAACCCAATGTGATCCATCAACATGAATAGGACATGATCTAGAAACATCAACAAGCAACATGAAATGCCACGAAAACACCAAAAACAACTCTGTCTCAGAATTCACAGTTATCTCCGCACTTTTAATCAGGAACAATAATCAGTAACCTTTGTCACTTAAGAAGAATATCTTGCCAACATCCAAATAACGAACCACTCGAGTTGAGGACACACATCCATGTCCTAAACTCACACTAGGTTAATAACCAAAAATATTGCATAACCGATCCAAAGACTACAACACCGTCTCTTCCTAAAAAATCAAAATACCAGTCTCTGATAAATCAATCATAGCTCACTCAAATCAACATGTGAACCTCTATAAATTGACATAGGTCTACTACAAACATCCCTGAAACCATCGATACCTTCACAACATCGGATCTTCAATGTAGTAGCCATACCAAATCAATCTTCTCACTGAACATACTAGGAGCACTATCATCAATAGTAGAAATATGTTTACATCAATGAAAAAACATTAATGTCGGCACATATATGCATGATAGTCCAATAATATCCACCAATATCCCCCTTTATCATTGATGGAAACATATGATGTGAAAAACCAAATCAATGCAAAAAGAAATCATATCAACAATACTACCAACAATATCCACAATATGTCTTTCAGAGTCTCTCAAACAAAATTTCTCCAATAGAGAACAACCTCTCCACCTTACCTATTTTTCACATGACTATCTCTCCCCCTTTGACATCAATGACAAAGGCACATATATGCACTAGGTCATAGAAGCAAAAAACAACTGAATATCTCTCCAAAAAATTTAATGACACACCTCAAAAGACTAACTACTCCCCCTGAGTAGCAACCACAAAAACATCAATCCATAATAATGATGATCTTTGTAAGAACACTAGAATGATGCAAATCAATGCATCTCTAGCTCTGATTAGAAGGGTAAATCATCCCAAGCTTACCTCAGAGACACTCAAAAGTATCCTTTGATAAGGGCTTCATGAAGATATCTACAATTTTCTCTTAGGTAGATACATATTCCAATCTAACTTCCTTTTCACTAACCTTATCTCTCAAGAAATGACATTTGATAGAGATATTATTTGTCTTTGAATGTAACACAAGACTCTTTGAAATATTGATAGAACTTGAGTTGTCACAATAGATAGAAATAGGCTCATCAATACTTACTCTAATATCTTTCAACATTTTCTTCATCTATATCACTTGTGTACAATTAATAGCAGCAACAATGTACTCAACTTTAGAATTAGATTGTTATACAATTTTACTTTTTAATTGACCATGAAACTAACCTCTTACCCAAGAACAATGCTCCTCCACTTGTGCTTTTTCTATCTTCCACATTACTTTCCCAATCCGCATTAGTAAAAAAACTCAATATAAAATCATCATCCTTACCATACCATAAGCCATAGTCAATTGTTCCTTTCAAGTATCTAGATATCCTTTTAACAATAACAACATTTGATTCCTTCGGTTCTTCTTGAATCTTGCAACAATGTAAACCACATTCATAATGTCAGGTCTGGTTTGTGTTAAATATAATAATCCACTGATCATAGATTTGCATCTTGTTTTATTTAATTTAGGTGAATCATCATCCTTTGTCAATTTGAAACCAATAACCATAGGAGTACAAAGAGGTTTTGAATCATCCATACCAAACTTCTTCAACAATTCTTTTACATATTTAGATTGAGATATGAAAATACCTTTATCATATTGTGTAATTTGCAAACCAAGAAAGAATTTCATCTTTCCTATCATAGACATTTCAAACTCATTTTTCATCTCATCAACAAACTCTTTACTCAACTTATCATTACCACAAAAATGATATCATTCACAAAGAATTCAACAATCAAAATATTAACATGATCAACCTTGAAGTACAAGTTACTATCAATGGCACCTTTATTAAAACCAAGCTTCAATAAATATTTATTTAACCTTGCATACCAGGCTCTAGGGGCTTGTTTCAATCCATATATGATTTCTTCAATCAAAAACCCATCTTGATCAATCAAGATAAATCCATCAGGCTACTCAACATAAACTTCCTCTTCCAACTCCCCATTAAAAAATGCAAACTTAACATCCATCTGATATATCTTAAAAAATTTGTAAGTAGCATATGCAATAAATATCCTAACAATTTCAATTCTAGCAACAGGAGAAAAAGTATCCTCAAATTAAATACCTTCCATCTGTGAGTATCCCTTACAAACAAGTCTGGCTTTGTTCCGAACCACTTCACCATCTTCATTCAATTTTTTTCTGAATACCCATTTAGTATCGATCACATTTTTGTTCTTAGGTTTTGGAACATGAATCTATGTTTTGTTCTTTTCAATATGTTCCAACTCTTCTTCCATGGATTTATTCCAACTTTTATCTTTGCATGCTTCATCAACATCTTTAGGTTCAATCTTAGAAATCAAACAAATTTCATGTCTAGAAATTCTTCCTCTAGTCTGAAACCTTGATTCCTATCACCAATAATATACTTTTCTAAATGATTTAGCCTCACATACCTTGGAGTCTTCAGATTTGCATTTGTAGATAACTCTTGTGTTTTCATCTCTTTCTCATTTGCAACTTCCTCATCTTGATCTACCGAACCATTCTGATCCTGAATCTGATATGTGCTTGCATTACCTGATTATCTTCCTCATCATCTGATTCATAACTACAAGATCTAACTTGTTTATGATATTTTTCATCTACTTTGACATTAGTACTCTCAATTATCTTCCTCAACCAATTATTATAATATTTTTATGATTTTGTTTTTGTAGAATAACCAAGAAAGATTCCTTCATCACATCTAGGATCAAATTTTCCTAAATGTTCATCTCTTTTGATATAACATTTGCTTCCAAAAATTCTAAAGTATTTCACTATACAATTATGACCATACCAAATCTCATAAGGAATCTTACTAGTACCTTTCTTGATTTGAACTTCGTTCAATGTATAGACCGCAACACTAACCTCTTTTCTCTAATAGATCTATGATACATTTCCTTCAATCATCATAGTCCTTCCAATATCAAGGATAGTTCTATTTCTTCTCTCTGCAATACCATTCTGTTGTGGGGCCTGTGGAGAAAAACTTTGCCTCTTTATCCCATTTTCTTCACAAAATGCATTAAATTCACTAGATGTAAACTCACCACCTCTGTTAGATCCCAAACATTTTAGCTTCATACACGTCTTAGTCTCAACCATATCTTTGAAGATCTTAAATTTATCAAATGCCTCAGATTTCTCCTTAAAAAATGTAACCTAAATCATCCTTGAATAATCATCAATGAATAAAATGAAATACCTATCTCCATAATAACTTCTAGTTCTAGCACAACAACACAAATCAGTATGCACCAAATCTAACAATCCACTTGAAGAATAAGTCTTTCTTTTGAAAGTATATTTAGTTAGCTTACCCAACTGACATTCCTTACACATCACATTAGTAGGCTTCAACAATTTAGGTAAATCTCTTACTACATTTGTAGTGCTTATCATCACAATGTTATCAAAGTTTACATGACAAAATATTTTGTGTCATAGCCAACAGTCATCAATCTTAGTAATCAGACATCTATTCCCTGCATTATTGAAATAGAATACATTACATTTTGTATTTGTACCTAATGCAATCTCAATTCTAGTGCTTCCAATGATCTTTCACATTCCATCCTTGAATTGTAAATGATAACCTTTATCAACTAGCTTTCCAACACTCAAAATATTACGCTTCAAACCTTCAACATATAAGATATCATCAGTGTTATTCTTACCATCAAGTGTAATGGAACCTCTACCACTGATCATACAAGGAGTATTGTCACCAAATATGTCAACACAAACATCATACTTCTCCAACTTTACAAATTTTCTTTTATCTCCGATCATGTGATGTGAACAACCATTGTTAATAACCCATTCATTTTTTCTCATCCACTTGTGAAACCAAAGCTCTTTCCTCATTCAAGAAACTAAGATTCTCATCTTTGATAGCAATAAACACAATCTCATCTTCAATCTTTTTAGTTTCAGCATCAATTACACCTTCATTAAAAACATAATAACACTGCTTCTAATATTTAGGCCTGAATTTCTTAGGTTTGTACTTAGGCTCTCTATATGGACATCTTGAAACAAAATGACCAATATTATTACATGAAAAAAATTTCAAAGGTAACTTTCCTTGATACTTACAAGTGTAGACCTTATGGCAAGACATATTGTCAATTAGTGTCAAAACACTTAAGACACTCCGAGTTACCCCGAGTGATAGTATGACCCGAGTGACAATATGACCCGAGTGACAATATGACCTGAGTGATAGTATCACCTAAGTGACATTTATGAGGCTGACATAATATATATTGTTATATATCATTTTTTAATTGTAAGCCGACTTTCAGTGTTGTATATTTTCATATGATATATATTCAAGATAACTTGTTTTATCAAGGAAGTAGCAAGTTTTTTTAAGATGAATATATGTGCAGAAGACATGCAAAAATAGATTAACTAAGTGCAGAAGTATTTTGGACAACAGAGACTTATCTATCACTTTCAGGTGATCAATTACATTCAAAAGATCATTATCAGCAATTACAGTTGCACAGAGAAGATCAAAAACTAATTCATTCTCACATGTGGATCAACAAAATCCTTTAACAAGGTGGACCTAACAGTCCTTTCTCTAAATCTCTTAATAGAGTTACACCAAATTTTGTATTGTAATAAATCCTTTAACAAGGTGGACCTAACAAGTCCTTTGTATGCTCCTAACATGGCAGACCATCATAAGTGGTCATTGTAAGCTTTAACTGGCTAAATTTATACTGCAGTACTAAATCTTGTGGGTATCATCCCCACCCCAGTTTTACTTTCTTTCGAAGGTTTCTGGGTAACTAAATAATGTGTTATGAGTTATGTGTTCTTTACTTTCAGTTCTATACATGTTATCATTCAAGTTAATTATGGATTAAGTTTTATTGGTTCCTAATTCACCCCCCCCTCAGTCACTGGGCACACTATATATTTCCAAAAATTGGTATCAGAGCAGTGGTTCTCTTATCAGAATTTTGATAGCTTGAGAAAAGATCAGAAAGGATGGAAACCTATAGACTAGAGAAAGCCATTGATAATGAGAAGATAGATCTTAATGTAGCCATGGATCAGGTTAAGAAACTAAAGGAGCAACTCTCTCTCTCTCTCTCTCTAAAATGTAGAAAAGAACAAGCAGTACATATGAGTGACAAGAACTATATAGAAGAAAGTATTGCAGAAATATGCAAAGACAGAAGCTCAAAAGAAGTTGATGCAGCCATTGAAGACCTACTTGTAAAGAATCTCAATTTACATGAAGAAATAAGAAAAATGAAAAGAAAACAAGAAATCCATTCAATCAGGATATGTGAAGTCATAGAGAAAAAGAACAAAGAAGAAGATGACAAGAAAACAACACAAGAAGACAAATTTTGCTGAATACAAGGCTAGAAGAAAAAGAAAATGAAATCCATCACTTGTCTATTTAGTAAACTGATTTGGTAAATTAACTCAATAATGAAAAACAAGAAGTTATCAATTTGAGGACAAAAAATGACAGACCGCGGACTGAACTCAATACTGAAAAACAAGCAAATGAGAATATTTCAAAAACAAGCATATATTAGACAACAAAATTTAGACATAATGGACATACTAGATTAGGTTATACTGAACAAGGTGAAACCTCTCAACAAGGAGCAAAAAGGAACAACAAACCTTCATGCAATCATTGTGGAAAGTTAGGACACACATCAAATAAATGTTGGAGCAATGGAAAGTCAAGATTCAATGGAAAATGTTACAGTTGTAACAAACATGGACATAGAGAAAGTGAATGCAAAGAGAAAACCAAGTTTGAAGGCAAATGCTACAAGTGTAACAAACAAGGTCACAAATTCTCCGAGTGCAGAACAAAGAACTAGAATCCTACTGAACAATTGGCTAAAGAAATTTTTGGTTGGGATTATAACACATGGTACAAATGTTGTCATTATGGTGAGTATGGGCACAGTGGTGCAAAATGTGTAAAGAATCATTTCAGAAAAAGAGATCCTACCAAGAGATGCTATGTATGCAAGCAACTCAGACATCTAAGCAGAAACTGTATGAACATAGAAAAGATTGATACTAGCTTTGAGAATGGGAAAGCTAAAGTCTTTGAAATTAGAACACAAATGAGCAAGCAACGTGTAAGAAAGTCTTCTGACAATTCAGACCAAAACAATGAAGGATCTACTAACACCCAGAATAATGAATTGGGTGGATCTACCATTACATAATGAATTCAAGTAGATGACTGGAACTGTGAAATTCAAGACATAATAAATCAGTTCCAGAAAAGATAGTAGTGCAAATATACATATTTATGCATATAGGACATATCATAAGCACTACCCAAGTCAGATTACAAGTTACACCCGAGGCACTCTGGCTTACCCGAGCTGAGTCGGGCCATATTGGTAATTGTGAAGAATAGCTACACCTGAGCTTCCGAGTAAATCTTGGTTACGCCCGAGCGACGCTGACTACTTTGTATGAAGCATTTAATGTTTTACCCTAACGGTTAAAACTCTTATAAATGAAGAGTTAAGAAGGTCATTATGCACAAAGCGTTCAATTCACAAGTATTCAGAGCACTTGGTGACTAAGAGAAAGTTTGTACTCTAGAGAAAATTTTAAGCAATTCATCCAAAAAAGATATGACATCCACTTCCAGCAGCAAGGCAAAAAAGGGTTCGAAGATGTTGGTGAGGAATATAGTTTGTGATCCTCCCATGTTCAAATTGTATCCTACAATTGCTGAAGAAGTAGACCTGATGGGATCTCACTCTTTGATTCCTCCGAGGGTACTACTGGTAAATGACATTCATAGTTTTTATCATTGCAAGCTACATGAACTTGGAAATTTGGAAATGAATGAAGCATTTGATGCATTATGTGAGGATAGGAACTTGAAGCCTGAGCACAAACACATTGAGACCAAGGGTTTAACGCACATCATGCATATGCCAAAAAAATTCCAGGTGAAATGGGTTAGGTATGTTCTCAGTCGTGTTCATAACTGCAAATATGGTTGGATAAACCAGTAGAGATTACAAAGAAAATGATACACCATATCAATGGATTTCCCATGCTTGAAAAACCTAAGGCCACCAAAACCCTAAACATGGATGATTTGGGAAAAGTGACTCTTGCCGAGTGGGACGGCAGAGGAATGAGACTGAATGGAGTAACTGATAATGAATTAAAGTTTGGCATCCATGTAATTTCTCACAAAATATACAACTCCAGCCAACCAAACAATATTCTGTGTGAAGCTATTGACCTAGCCTACAAAGTTGTGAAGAAGAACATGGTATTTGACCTTGCAAAACTTCAACTCATCCAATTGGGCAAGAATATGGACAGCATCCGGGTATCAAAGACTAATTCTTGTAAGTTTGGTTCACTCTTTATATGTATACTATTTTATGTTGAAAATTTCTTTCCTTCTAAGGGTAAAGTAGTATGGAAGAAGGATAGACCATTCATATACTAGATCAATGATTATATAGAAAAACTAGGAGATAATTTTGATAGTATCATGGATGGGTACCTTGAAAACTTCAAGCAAAGAATGCAAAGTAGATATAGAATCCCCGAGCAACTAGTTGAGGACTATAAAGATGATATCTATTTCCTAGTTGACTGTGACAAAGTATATATTCAAGCAGTGAGACCTAGGACTGCATGAGTGAAGCCTCTCTCCTATGAGGTCAATATAGATGATACTAAGGACATCATAGAAGCTCTTGTTAATGAACCTGTTAATCCAAAGGCACCTTACTTTGGAACATATGAGGAAGAAAAAGATAGGATTTCCATAGAAATTGAAATCCCTAAGATATTGAAAAGAGGAGTGAAAAGGATTAACAAATTTAAGAAAAAGTATGGCAAGACCTTGGACTCCCCTGTCACCACTGAAGAGGAAGATGTTGAAACTGAGGATATCCAATCAGAGGAAGAAAATGAAGTAGAACCTCCTCCTCAGAAGAACAAGGTAGAACCTAAATAGAAAAAGGCCCCTACCCCTATTCTCACATAGAGAAAGTCACAAAGAAAACTTAATTTGTGTAAAAATAGTGATGGTGAGGAAAAACAAGATGATGCTGTGGTTTTCAAGAAACCACCACCTTCATTTGAGAAAAAGATTTAGGCATTCAAAGAAGGTAGAGAAATGAGCTCTGTAAAATCACTCAACTACTTTTCTCGATCAAAATAAGAAAAGAAGCAATTGTTGAGAAGATGGCCAAATGGAAATATGACCCTTCCAAGTTCAAGAGTTACATGACTGAAGACTTATACAAGGCAGTCTCAATCCCCTGGTCAAATGCAGTAGGAATGGAAAAGGATATAAGGGAAGAGACACTTAAGAAAGTTATGCCTGCAATGAAGGGCAAAGAAATCAAGGAAACTCTAAAAAGGTATGAAAACAATCGTACACCCAGATTCAGAACATTTCAAATTCTAAAAAAGAACATTGAAGATGTAGTAAAGCGAGCCACAATGGTCTGTAAAACAATCTTTGAGAAAAAAATTGATGATGATAAAACATAGATCCCGAGTATAGATTAGATGGATGATGCTCTACCCGAGGTACAGACTATTAAAGAGTAAGATGTTGAACATATAGCAGTTGAGGTAATGGCATCATTGCCCCAATCTCCAAATCAGAACATCATACCTCCGAGCAAGGACAAGACTGAAGAACCATTAGACCAAGCAACAACCAAGAAACAGGCTCTAATCAATACTGAGACAAGCATGCCAGAGTTGCAGAAGGATAAGGTAAATGTCTCTACTGCCAGTATTGATTCATCAGTTCACATTAGTCCAACAATTGGTACACCATCACCTGATGCTGTAAAGGTCAATGACCTTGTAGGACTAAAAATTGAAAGCAAGGTTGAGGAAAGTAAAAGAAAGGAACTTATTCCTTCCCCGAGTCCCAAGGTAAAGGTAAAAGAAAAGTTAATGAACACTGGCGAGATTGATCTTGATGAAGAGATTGTCATTCCAAACTGGGATCAATCTAATCTTCCTGAAGAGAAAATGGAAATTTTGGGTGAGCTAAGGATGAAAAGAGCTACACAAAAAAATCTCAGAAGGGAAAGAAAGAGGAATAAGGCACTCACAGACATCAAAAGCATATTTGTTGATGATTTACAGATTGAGGTCAATGAGACTGAAAGAATATTGGATCAACTTGTTGACATTGTCCAAAAGTTCAATACAAACATGAATGGTCAAGAGAAGCTACAAGAGAAGGCAGAGAAGAAATTTGAGAACAAGGTTCTTGAAAGCATTGCAAAGAAGATTGCAATTGATCAGGTGAAACTAACAAACACCATCAACACTCTTGAAACCGCTGTAGCCAAAGTGGTAGAATTATTTGTAAAGTTGAGTGACTCCTCCAACTTTACCATTCCGATCAAAGATAAGTTAGCAAAGGTTGACAGTGACATGAAGGAAAGTGAAAAGCTATTAGCAGCCGACCCGAGCACGAATTCAGCTCATTTCTTAAAAATCAAGTATCTAACAGGTCTTCAGGCTAAATTATTGAAAGAAGAAGCAAGAAATAGAGAGTCCCTCACAGATATACAGATCCAGCTCCTACCCCACATGGAGACCATGCAAAAACATATTGCACATGCCAAGACACTCATACATGACAACAACTTCTCTGTTGTTTAAACTATGGTGGAGTTGTCTAGAGAACTTTAAATTGAATTGCAGATATTGAAGATACTATAGGAGAATTGGGACAACACTTTGTCTCAAATTATGAAGGTACATAGTAACTTCCTATCCTACTTTGGGATCACTGTGTAAATAAAATTTTGGCATTTTTTCAAAAATAAGGGGGAAAAGGATATCATTGTATATTGTATAGAAAAGGATATCATTGTGTATTGTATAGTATACATAGTGTTTAGTATATATTATGGAGAAAATATACTTTACAAAACAATTTTGAAAAATACAAAAACAGAGCGAGTCAGACCTGAGCAGAAGAACTGAGTCAAAACCTGAGCAGTCAGTAAGGGAGATATTTTGACTTAACAGTTGCAAAAATCAATGATAAAGTGTTTTTGTCACTAATGCCAAAGGGGGAGATTGTAGACCTTATGACAAGACATATTGTCAATTAGTGTCAAAACACTTAAGACACTCTGAGTCACCCGAGTGACAGTATGACTCAAGTGACAGTATGACCCGAGTGACAGTTATGAGGCCGACATAATATATATTGTTATATATCATTTTGTAATTACAAGCCAAATTTCAGTGTTGTATATTTGCATATGATATATATGCAAGATAACTTGTTTTATCAAGGAAGTAGCAAGTTTGTGTAAGATGAATATATGTGCAGAAGACATGCAAAAATAGATTAACTAAGTGCAGAAGTATTTTGGATAGTAGAGACTTATCTATCACTATCAGGTGATCAGTTACATTCAAAGGATCATTATAAACAATTATAGTTGCACAAAGTAGATCAACAACTGATTCATTCTCATAGGTAGATCAACAAAATCCTTTAACAAGGTGGACCTAACAGTCCTTTCTCTAAATCTCTTAAAAAATTTGCACTACATTTTGTATTGTAATAAATCCTTTAACAAGGTGGAGCTAACAAGTCCTTTGTATGCTCCTAACATGGCAGACCATCAGAAGTGGTTGTTGTAAGATTTAACTAGCTAAATTTATACTGCAGTACTAAATCTTATGGGTATCATCCCCACCCGAGTTTTACTTTCTTTGGAAGGTTTCTGGGTAACCAAATAATATGTTATGGGTTATGTGCTCTTTACTATTAGTTCTATGCATGTTATCATTCAAGTTAATTGTGGATTAAGTTTTATTGGTTCCTGATTCACCCCCCCTCTCAGTCACTGGGCACACTATATATTTCCAACAACAAGCTCCCTTAGGTATTCTCTTTGCAATTAGGGCTTCAATTTATTCAATATTTCTTCTTCTTCTTCCTCAATCTCTTCCCATTCCTTAGCATATCTAGATCCATAGTTAGATGAAATTTCTATAGGGTCATGTCTTTTATTATCCTTAGAAATGGTATCTTTAAATGAGCATTCAACTTTAGGAAGGCTATCACCAAATTATCTCATTTCAAAGGTAAATAACTTACCAACCAGTGTGTCTCTTGTTACAGTTATCATGGTTTTGATCTCTTCAATAGAAGAAACCTTTTGATTGTAACTAGGAGGCAAGGATCTAAGTATCTTAGAAATAATTTCATTTTCCTCCAATGTTCTCGTAACATAAGAAATTGGATTGGGTTTTATAAAAATGTGTTACATTTGAATTATTTTGTTTGTTATTATTATGGGGGTAAATGAGATACTCTCCTTCTATCCTTAGATATGAAAATGAAAGATCCAAGTTGATTAACCTCAAAAGGAAGGATCAATGCATAAGTGAATCAATCATTTGGAAATAAGAAAGAAGGAAGATCTAAGTACCCAATTTATTGATTTGATTAATTTGGATGTATTTTAGATTTAGATAGATTGAAAACCTTAATTGAATTGAATAGGAGAAATGCACTAACCTTGAAATATTGCAGATCAAATAATGTTGTTTTTTGAAGCCTGTGTTGAGTTTCTGGAAAATTCGAGACCAAATTTGGAATAGAAACGCAGAGACGGACAAAACCCAGAAATATTTTTCTATTCTAAGATAGTTTTGATTTGTACCCTCAAGTCAATGTCACCATTTGCCAAAATTTCCAATTGCACCCTAGGTCACAATCAACCTAAAAAGTGTCAGGCTGAAATTCTATTTTCGGATCCTAGAAGTTTACCGAAAAGGGTATCTGAATCTCCATTCCGATCTTTTGTTCTGAACGTGTACCTGCAATAAAAAGGGTTTTGTTTGTTGGGGGAGGGGTTTTCCTTAGTCAAACCCCAGTTTTGGAATTAACCTCAAATATATAATTGAAATTTCTAGAATAAACAAAGTAAATGAAACAATTCACGTTGCTCATGTAAAATTCCTTGTGGAGGATTCGAATCCTTGAATACACAAGTATGGATGCACCAAATGAATGTAGAATGTAGAATGGAGAATGTAGGATGTCTTCAATAAATTGCTTGGTAGGTCTTCAACACCAATCTTGAATGGGTTCTTGAATTGGAAGAAGCTTGGAGGAATGTAGATGGAGAAATCTTTAACAAGAGGGCTCCATGGAGCTTGAATCCTTCAATGGCCATCAATGGATATCCTTGATGAAAATTGATGCTTGAGAAGTGCTTGAGAATGGATGAATGCCTCAATGGCTACTTGGATTGCTTCAAATATTGCTTCTTAACCTTTGAAATTAACTCTTCAAGTCTTGAAAGTTTTATGATTCTTGATTATGCTTTTGCTTCTTGATGCTTAGAGGGTCTTAGAGAAAATGAGAGAGGAAAGCTTCCTTTTATATGAAATTAGGGCACAATATTATAGAGAGGCTGACATAGGAGAATTAAATTCTAATTGGACCCATGCCCATAGAAGAGGACCTATGTTAAATATAATTTAGGATTTGTTGTCCCGAAGTCCAAAACAACCGACCCTGAAGCGGGAATCAACTTTTTCCAAAGACCAACATCCAGAAACCCTGAGATTCTAGAATTTGGGCCTTGGACCTAAAAAATGTCAATTATGACCTAGGTCAAGGTTGAGGTTGACCTTGACCCAAAAATGTCAACCTAGACCCCAAGGCCAAAGTCTCAGTTTCTCAATCTGGGTTGCCAGAAATAGGCTAGAAAGAGTGGAAATGGGGCAGAATAGGAGGATAAAGCCAGGTCAAATTTAGGAACCCATTCAAGGTGCTTGACATGACCCCAAACCGCTTACCTAGAAGGCTAAACCATTCTACCATGGAAGTGCTTCCATTTTATGACTATAAATTTAGCCCCCACTTTAGCAAGAGTATGTGTTGGAATTATTTTGGAATGATGTACTGAGAGGGGAGGGGTGAATCAACACCTAAAATTTTTCTTGGTTAGCCCATTAACCCTTAATCATTAGTTTGTAAATTATCTTATCTAACTGTTCATGTTTCTTTATGTATATGAAATCATAACATAAGTTCTTTATTATGTAGCCATATAAGAAACATTCATGAAAATAGATAACACATAACACCATATACGATCTCGCAGAAAACTCCTGGTAGGAAGTAAAAACTGCTGTGGGGATTGTTACCCACAAGACTTCACTATTTGCAGATAAGAAGGGGCTGGTTAAGGCTTACAATTGGTCACTTCTGATGACCTACCCTGTTAGGAGTATTACAGTGGAGACCTGTTAAGATCTACTTCGTTTGAAGCTTTAGCAACACTGTTAAGAGATTTGTAAAGAACGGTTAAGTCCACCTTCTACAAAAGGATTTTAGATGTGATGCACTTGTTAGGATGCAACTACATAAGTCTTTGATATGATGATGTATGCAATCTTTAATTTCTGATAACAAATCCAATAAATCTTCCTATGTATGAGTAATCACCTTTCCATGATTGAATAATATCTTTGTCTGCTTGTCGGTAGCCTCCGTGTGTTCTTGATAACTGATGTGATCTGTTTCTGAACTTTGCATGAATTCTGCCTTCTACTCCTTAGATGCTCTTCATGTCTATCAAGAATAATGAATTCATAATTCACAATTGATTGAACATCTATTTATACTAGATTTTAGCTCTATTCTTGATTCACGCTTCGCAAGTTAACTCTAGATCCAAGGTTTACAACTTGACCTTGATCTTTAGTTAGATATGTTTTAGATTTGTTAGGATGCTTTAAAACATTTACATAAAGCTTGCTTGAACCTAAAGTTATGATTTAAAACAAATTAAAACTCTATAAATAGAATTACAATGCTTTATCTGACATGTAAAACTCAGATCCACTATTTGCGGGTTCTCTAACTGGCTGTCGGTTATAATAGTCAGTTTTCTTTGCCATCGGTGTTCCTTTCTTGAACTATTCATCGGGTATGATTTTTGTGCTCCATCAATTTTGTTCTCAAAACTGTATCGTCGGTGATGATCTTCATGTTATGTTATTGACCCATCGGTGATGTCCTTTTCACTTCATCGGTGCAACACTTGTCAGTGTTCGTCGGTCAATTCCATACTTAGCATTTTTCTTGTGACCTTTTTGTTCTGTCGGGTATGCTCGCTGTCCGTTGGTTATGCTTGTAGTCCGCTGGTAATTCTTGCACCGATGATATCTGTCAATGTTTTTCACCAAGTGTACTAATGGAAAAATTAATTTCATCAGTATGGACTCAATACAAACTCTTGGTTAAGGAGATCATAGAGAATAGATAATCTTATTGGAATCATAAAGGGACAAAGCAATCCTCAAGCCCCCAAGGGGCTTAAGTATTTATCAAACCTAAGATCACAATAAGAGAGACATCACCAATTAAGGAGAAGGAGAGAGAGGGTATGGTCACCTTGCCCAATGAGAACTTATGTCCCATTGTGAATCATACAAGAAAAAAAGTGTAACTGGAAAGATGGAGTTGAACCGCCTAGTGAATGTGGCTACTCACTAGTCAACCCATCAGGGAGATCCATTCTTAAGGACACTTTCTGACCTTAAGGGATCAAAACATTGTGTATTGAAACTGGAGGGATCAAGAGGCCCATGTAAATTTAAACTGGAGGGATCAAGAGATCCTAAAAACTAAAATGTCCATGCTTTAAGGATTAACCTTTAATCCATAAAGGGAAAATGTTTTAAGTATTGAAAATATTTTGAACATGTGTGTGTACAAAACTTGAGTAGAGTGTATGCCCCCGCGTTAAAGTGATTGCTAACACTTTAACAGGAGCAATGGCTTGAACGGAAACATAAACAACTCTACTGATTACATTTCCACTATGAGATGCCCCCAAATAAAGATAACTCATGGGAAATATCACATAAGCATACAAAGAACACATAAGGGATCTAACTACTGTGGGGTCAGTATGATCATAAGATAACATATAAATATAAATATAAATATGATATTATTGCAAATGAATTGACACCGTTCCCAAAGAAAGTACAACCACGAAGGATAAGCCAATCAGGCACATTGTCTACTCTCCCCATCTCAGTTTATATCATGTAGGGAAGGTGGGAAACTTGCAAGAGGGACTATATCCAATACAATAGGAATAATAGCCAGTTCCAAACAAGGATCCTCTTGAGAATCACATTGCTCGATACTAGGTGTAATTGTCAATTGAGTTGAAAGCATATCAGGTAAATCAATGTCAAGATCAATGGTCTCATATTCATCACTAAGATCAATAGGATCATCTAAAGTATCCTCCTCATCAAGATTAATTGAAATTGGATCTAAGATACGAATAGGATCATCACACTCATTCATCTTAACATCATTTTGAATATTGACTTCTTTTAACACATCAGGCATAGGTTGATCAAAAGAAGATAAAGAGTTTCGAAGAAGAGAAGCACAGGCCCTAGCATCAACTCTACACTTCTTACAACATTCATTAGCAGATTTATTACGTTTTGATTTGTTTGACACATGTGGAGAACTAGGAGTAACCACTGATTCCTTCACAGGTTCTGTAGGAGGATTGATAGGATTCATAGTAGGCTGAGTAGCATTATTGGGAGGTTGAGTAATAGAATTAGTAGTAATGGATAAAGGAGGTAGAGAAGGAGTTGGAAAAAGACCATGGTTGAGATCTATCTGAGGCATGCTTAACTCAACTCTCTTGTGATGTTTATAGGTTTTATATGAGCAAAAAATCTTGTCAGGGAAAGGAGGAAATGAGTTAGGTAATGAGGGCCAAAAGAAATCAAGACTACCACAATCTCTAGGCCTGGAAGGTTGATACAAACTATGATTAATCATTTTTATTTCTCCATTATGAATGAACTTAAGACATTTATGAATAGGAGAAGAAATAGCATACATAGAAGTTATCTGAGGAAAACCAAATTTGACTTGAAATTGATTAGATGTAGGAACAATGATGAAGGTAGTATCTACAACCTTGCCACAAAGTTCAATAGGAAAGTTAATAGAACCAAGTGCAGGATAGAGAAAACCATTACAAGTTTGGATCCATGAATCCAATGGATCATAAAAATCACATTGTAGGCCTTTCATAAAAATATTTTCCTCGGTAATAACATTGATTTATGATGTGGGATCAACAAGAAAACCACATGTAGGTATCTTAGAAATTCTAGCATAAATATAAAGGGGACCATAGGGAGTCTTAATAGTCTTAGAATCATCAAAGGTAATTGAAAGTTCTTGAGGTCTCTTATCCTTAGTTTGTTTCTAAGGTTTACGTAGAACTAGAAGTTGAGGTGGAGGTGAAGGATCTTGAACAATAGGTTGAGATACAAAAATTCTCTCCACATGATTAACAACGTGATTAAGATCATCCAACTTTGAATCATAAATAATATCCATAGAAGATGGTTGAGCGATAGTATTAGTATCATGTGTAGGTAGAGGATTCGTGTAGATTTGAAGGTTTTGATTAGGAGGAGAGACAAATTTGTTTCCATTACTATCAAGATTATCTACAGATAAAGCATTGGAATCGATTAAGTCTTGAAATTTATGGTTTAGAGAATAAATTTTTTTAGTATCATGGCCATTCTGGTGATGGTATTGGCAAAAAGCTGTAAAATCTTAGGATTTTGAAGCTATTGTAGTAGGAAGGAGAGGTCGAATAGGAGGAAAAGTAATCATATTAGCACTTAACAACCTACTCATAATAGAATGTAAATATTTAGAGAGAGGAGTAAATGTACAATTCACTTGGAAAGCAGTGGATGCAGAAGTGGCATTGTGTGATGCAACAACAACTTGATCAACAACCGCATTCGTCTGTTTATTAATCTTGATGTAGTTGTTAGGTTTATGAAATTTATTAGGATTATGAGAATTGTCACTCTTATCAAATGGAACATGAGCCATTGGAGTGTTGCTCTCAAATTAACTCACTTGTAATTGATAATGATGAAGTGCTACACAAAGTTGTTGAAAAGAGGTAAATTCAGTAAGCAAAATCTTATCTCTAATATCCTTTTGTAAATTTGAAATAAAAATGTGTTGAATATCAATATCAGGAAAATTTTAATAAATCCGAGCATACACTTAAATCTACCAATGAAATCAGTCAATTTTTCCTTAATGTTTTGTTTACAACACATTAAATTAGTTAAGGAAACTTGTGGGCCGATGTTATTTTGAAATTGTTGAATGAAGGTATTAGAAAGTTTAGGAAAAGAATCAATAGAATAAGGAGGTAAAGAACAATACCATTGCAAAGCCTCATCACGAAAGGTTCTAGCAAACAGTTTAGCCAAAATCCTATGGTCATGAGCATAATCACTACAAAGGATTTGAAATGTTTTAACATGAGTAACAGGATCACCTTTACCATTATAATTCTCTAGACGAGGCATATCGGCTTGTTGATGAACAATAGCATGGATAATGTATAAAGATAAGGGACTACCCATGTCACATGTAGGAATGCTAAACTTGGATTGAGTTAATGATGCAAGGTATTGTTGTAAAGATGACACAGTCTGAGCCAAACTAATATTTGTGGAATCATTAGAAGACAAAGGTGGCATAGGAATGTTAGGAACACTAGGAAATGTGTAAGAAGCAGTAGGAATAGAAGATACAATTGGTGGAACATTTATGCTCTATAGAAGGATTGGAATCATGAGTATTCAAGTTTTCATCCAGGATCCTATGGAAAGGAGAGGAAGATTCAGGATCAAAGGAACCCATGAGTCTACGACTTCTTCTAACTGGGATACTATAAGTAGGACTAGAAGTGGTAAAGCTCATACACCAATGTAATGTAAATGAACTAATTTAGAAAGAAAAGAGTTTATTTTAATTTTTGAAAGGAAATGCAAGAAAAAAAAATAAAACTAATCTAATATGCATGCAATATCTAATCATAAAAGAAGTAAATCTAAAACCAAAAAGACAGAGTTGTCTATCGCGGGTTCACCAAAATGTAACATAAGAAATTGGATTGGGTTTTATAAATATGTTGTTGCATTTGAATTATTTTGTTTGTTATTTTTATGGGGGTAAACGAGATACTCTCCTTCTATCATTAGATATGCAAATGAATGATCCAAGTTTATTAACCCCAAAAGGAAGGATCAATGCATAAGTGAATCAATCATTTGGAAATAAGAAAGAAGGAAGATCTAAGTACCCAGTTTACTGATTTGATTAACTTGAATTTATTTTAGATTTAGATAGATTGAAAACCTTAATTGAATTGAATAGGATAAATTCAATAACCTTGAAATATTGTAGATCAAAGAATGCTATTTTCTGAAGCCTGTGTTGAATTTCTGGAAAATTTGAGACCAGATTTGGAATAGAAACACAGAGACAGACAAAACCTAAAAATTGTTTTCTATTATGAGACAGTTCTGATTTGTACCCTCAAGTCAATGTCACCATTTTCCAAAATTTTTGATTGCACCCTAGGTTACAATCGACCTAAAAAGTCTCAGACTGAAATTCTATTTTTGGATCCTGAAAGTTTGACGAAAAGGGTATCTGAATCTCTGTCCCAATCTATTGTTCTGAACCTGTACCTACAATAAAAAGAGTTTTGTTTGTTGGGGGAGGGGTTTTCCTTTGTTAAACCCTGGTTTTGGAATTAACCTCAAATATCTAATTTAAATTTATGGAATAAACAAAGTAAATGAAACAATTCACCTTGCTCATGTAAAAGTCCTTGTGGAGGATTCAAATCCTTGAATCCACAAGTATGGATGCACCAAATGAATGTAGAATGTAGAATGGAGAATGTAGGATGTCTTAAATCAATTTCTTGGTAGGTCTTCAACACCAATCTTGAATGGGTTCTTGAATTGGAAGAGGCTTGGAGGAATGTAGATGGAGAAATCTTCAACAAGAGGGATCCATGGAGCTTGAATCCTTCAATGGCCACCAATGGATCTCATTGATGAAAATAGATGCTTAAGAAATGCTTGAGAATGGATGAATGATTCAATGGATACTTGGCTTGGTTCAAATCTTGCTTCTTCACCTTTGAAATTCACTCTTCAAGTCTTGAAAGTTTTATGATTCTTGATTATGCTTTTGCTTCTTGATGCTTAGAGGGTCTTAGAGAAAATGAGAGAGGAAAGCTTCCTATTATATGAAATTAGGGCACAATATTCTAGAGAGGCCGACATAGGATAATTAAATTCTAATTGGACCCATGACCTTAGAAGAGGACCTATGTTAAATATAATTTAGGATTTGTTGTCCCGAAGTCTGAAACAGCCGACCCAGAAGCGGGATTTAACTTTTTCCAAAGACTGACATCTGGAAACCCTGAGATTCTAGAATTTGGGCCTTGGACCTGAAAAAGGTCTATTGTGACCTAGGTCAAGGTCAAATCCAAAAAGGTCGACCTAGACCCCAAGGCCAAAGTCCCATTTTCTCAATCTGGGTTGCCAAAAATAGGCTAGAAAGAGTGGAAATGGGGCAGAACAGGAGGATAAAGCCATATCAAAGTTAGGAACCCAATCAAGGTGCTTGGAATGACCCCAAACCACTTACCCAGAATGCTAAACTAGTCTACCATGGAATTGCTTCCATTTTCTGAATATACAGTTCCACCAACATATCTGATTCCACAAATAAGTTTGGTCACCTTCTGCACAAAGGAATTAATGTTTTCATCTTCACTCATCTTCAGTGCTTCATATTTCCCTTTTAAACTCTGCAACTTGGCTTGTTTCACACATGGATCTCCTTCATGTAAAGTCTCTAATTTTTTCCATATCTAATGTGCAGTATCCAACTCCATGATATTTCTATATTATGCATCTGACAAGGCACTCAACAAGGCTTCTTTTGCTCTCATATTATACTCAAATTCCTTCTTCTCATCAAAAGTTGTAGTATAAAGGTTAGCAGGAGGAGTGTAAGACTTCTTAGTGACTTTCTAATGATCTTCTCCAATGCATCTCAAGTGTGTAATCATCTAAACCTTCTATATGGAATAGTTAGTACAATCAAATCTTAGATTGTCCTTAAAGGCTACCATCCTAGATCTCCTCAAGCGATCAAGATTCCAAAAGATGACTTAGCTTTGATACCAATTATTAGGAACAAGAAAACACACAACAACTAAGAGGGGGTGGTGAATCAATTGTGTCCCAAAACTCTAAACTGTATCCAACTTATTAACCATAATCTCAAATATGAATGATAAACATAAATGTAAGATCAAAATACATGAATCAACACATAACACCAATATTTTTGACGTGGAAACCTGGTTAAGGGAAAAACCACGGTGGGGATTAAACTGACAAGATGATGTACTCGGTTAAAAGAACTATACCCTGTTAGAATTATTTTAAAGGGGGATGCACATGCATTCTAGCACATTGATAAAATAAAAATGAGGGCCACAACCCTGAGAAATACAATGAGGGCTACAAATCTGAATGTACTATAGTTCATTGTGGATAATAATCCACCAATTATGAACTGACTGATAACATCCCAATCATGCCAATATAGTTCCAATGATGTACATAAAATATCTTCCTCAATTGCAGATTCCACTCATAGCTCTTTGTACAACACCTGTACACACTCTCTCTATCTTTCTCATTTACAAATGGTTACATCTTTATATACATTTCATTAACCTTGAAAATATATATAAGGTCGACATCACCTTAACATCCCAATTACAAAAAATTAATCAAATATAATACAATCTTTGATGCAGTCCAAAACATGTTAGAAAATACATAGATAGGATCCAACTATTCATCCTTGAACACACTCCAAATCCATAAATCATGCCTCTATCCTTTGCAACAAACTACACCATCATGTCGGCCAAGAGAAATAAAAACACCAAAATGCCACAGGAAAATAAAAAAATATGATCACATAACCCAATGTGATCCAGCAGCACAAATAGAACATGATCTAGAAATATCATCAAGAAACATGAAATTCTATGAAAAAAAAAACATCTTTGTCTCATAATTCACAATTATCTTTGCATTGTTCATCAACAACACCAATCAGTAACCTCTGTCACTTAAGAAGAATAGCTTACCAACATCCAAATAGTGAACCACTCAAGTTGAGGACACACATCCATGTCCTAAACTCACCACTAGGTTAGAAACCAAAAATATTGCATAACTGATCCATACCAATCCAAAGACTACAACATTTTCTCTTCCTGAACAACCAAAATACTAGTATCTAATAAATCAATCATAGCTCACTCAAATTAACATGCATAACTTTATAAATTGACATAGGTCAACTACAAACATCCTTTAAACCATCTATACCTTTGCAACATCAGATCTTCAATGTAGTAACTGTACCAAACCAATCTTCTCACTAAACATACCAAGAACAATGTCATCAACAATAGAAATATGTTGACATCAATGAAAAAAATTAATGTCAGCACATATATGTGTGTGTGTGTATTTGGGTACCTGTTAGATCAACACAAACACTCAATAGGTCATTGCATTAGTATAAATGGTTAGATAAAACATTCAAAAACCACTAATATCGGCCTATTGCCTTCTAACT
>MU226540.1:1506137-1520458 GCA_018584345.1 Thuja plicata
GACATTAAATTGATTAAAAGAAATATGCCAAGCAGTAACAGGGTCGTTTGGACATAAATCAAGGGTATGATCACACTTAGGGCAAATAGGGTCCATAGTTGCGACAGACCAAATTCAGGTGGTTACAATATGCATGATATTCAAACAATATACAACATCCTTTAGGGTTTTCATTAGGGTTTTTGATCTCCTTTATTAAGGATTGATCTCATTGTAATAACTTATCCTGATTAATTCAATTCTTATTCATTCCTTCGATTCCAATTATTTATGCAATTTCTTGTTTGAGGATTTTATATTGTACTTGGTAAGTTATTTGCATGCAGATTATTATTGGGTTTATGGGAATTCATCAATCTTGAATTCTAACAAGAAACATCTTGAATTATCGAGAGGAATGCTAGATCTTGAATGCTTGAACTTAGTTCCTTGATGACTCTTGAACTTGATTTTCTTGATCACAATAATGGATACTAAAATAAGGAGAGATGAGGTTCTTATATACCTCTCACAACATTTTGGGGGTGAAAACTTAAGCAGACTGACCACGAGACCTAGTTTTCCACCAAAACCACGACATAGAGCTTTGGGCCAAAATAGGCAGGAATAGAACCTTTAAAATGTTTGGTTCATGAATAAAAAATGTTTGTAACAGTCTTTACCTAGGAAAATAAACCCAAATTTGAACTGGGTGTTAGGAAGATAGGGTACATGTGGGATAATCAAGTACAACTAATTTCGAGATTGGGACAAAACACAAAGGCCACAAATAGTGATATAGGGCCTAGGTGATGAAATTAATTATGGGATTGGAGCAAAAATAGAGGAGCACACCTAGAAATAAGAGCTTACCTTTATTTTAAATGAGATTGAAATGAGAGAGGATCCATATCTTAATTTAGGTGTCCATTAAGTGCCATATGAGGTCCCGCTATGGAAAACACACTAATGTGGGCACAAAATAGTCCTTAAATTATATAATAATTACATGCTTACAATTTAGGATGGTAAATTTATCCCAAAATTTAGTGGGAGTATAAGACAACCTCATGCTCATAGTAAAGGAGTATGAGAGAGAGAGAGAGAGAGAGAGAGAGAGAGAGAGAGAGAGAGAGAGATTATCACATGTGAACTGCAAAGAGATGAAAAATNAAAGGAGTGTGAGAGAGAGAGAGAGAGAGAGAGAGAGAGAGAGAGAGAGAGAGAGAGATTATCACATGTGAACTGCAAAGAGATGAAAAATAACTAATTTCAAGGATGCAAGCCCCCAAATCAAGGATCTCAACTCAAACATCCATCCACAAGGGAAAAAAAAACAAAACAAAACAAAAACAACAAAAGATACAAACAACAAGGGGTTAGTACCAAAAACAAAACTCCAAATCAACTACTAGAAGAGACCTTGATAAAGAAATGTCTCAACCACTAATATCAAGTTTGGGAAGCTATTGCAAGAGCATAAGTGACCACAAGGAAAGGGGAAGAGAATCACCAAAGATAAGACAAAACTCAATGATCTAACCAACTAGCATAGCTATGAGAGCATGGAAGGAAAGAGAGAGAGACCATGAAGCCAATAGGCTAGCAAGTTGTGTAATGATAGGTGGTTCATAGAAGAAGAGGAGGAGGAGAAGGAAAGGCTAGCAAGTTTTCTTATGCTAGTTCCACTCATCTTAAAGAAATAGGGAAGGGGAATTTATGGTCTAGCAAGCTACATTATGCTAGTCAATTCTACCTCGAAAAGAATTATGCTCAGGGATAACTTAAAAATTTTGCACTTAGGGGTGGCTTTGAAAAAAGATATTGCGCTCAGGGGTGAATTGAAAATATTTGTGCTTAGGGGTATCTTGAAAATATTTTTTCTCAAGGGCGGTTTATGGGATCAATCCTATGGAAAGCATTTTCTCCATAGGGATCCAAAAAGGTGACCAGTCTTAAGTAAAGCATTGTATCCTTTGGGATGAGAAACTCGATCAGTCTTAAGGAAAACATTGTCTCCTTAGGGATCAATAAGGTTTTCATAATGTACAAGGAGGAAACATTTATTTCCCCCTCCTTATAATGAAAAAATAAGAATATGGTGCCATCATAAGGAAAAGAGAACAAGAATACCTACTTCCAAGAACATGAAGATAGATAATTGTGAAAGAATATCCACAAGTGGGAAGAGACCCTTGGAAGGAAGAGATCTTTGGATATAATAAATCTACCTACAAGAGACATTCTTGAATAAAGACAACATCTTCATGACAAAGAGGGGAAGAGAACAAGAATGCACCCTTTTATCCCCCTATTGCTAGGTGAAAAATGGATTCTTGATGAAGGATAATATAATTTAAGCCCTAAAGTAAGGGAATTTGTTTATGATGAACATAGTTTTATAAACAAGGAAATTAAGGGAATTTTTTTAGGATGAACATAGTTTTACAAAAAAGGAAGAGTTTGTTATACAAGATACAAACCTCTTGCATAAGAGAGAATCATGAATCAAAATGAAACAAGTACTTATAGGAGAATAATGTCACAGGATAAATAAATGCCACTATACTAAGGAAAGTAGATCCTTAGAAAGAAAAGGAATAAGAAGTTTGACACATGAAACCTTTCCCCCTAAGTGCAAAGGCAAGGAAGAATATTGTAAATTATATATCATAAGTGATAGATCTTTTATAATAAACATGCACTTTCAATTTTTTTTTTTTGTAAAAAAGGATATAAATATCCTAAAAGGAGAAGATCCTAATGTAAAATAAATACATTTATGCAAGAAAGGACATCATACTATAGAAGAGAAAAGTAAATGAAGGGATAATAAATGAACCACAAAGGAACAATATACAATCCCTAAATGGAAGATCATTTTATGATAGACATGTCCTTTGAGGCATGAAAGAGATTGTTTAGAAAAGAGGTAAATGCCTTGTGTGAAACAAAGAATCTCATGCCAAAAGGATGTACCATCAGGAAACAATTTACAAATCCATAAAGAGATAATGAATTTAAATGGAAGGATGTCACATTATGCAAGCTTAGTGAAAAAATCAATTGTACAAGACATATACACTCTTATGAAAGGAAGAGGTTTTAAAATAAGGATAATAATCCCCTAAAGAAAAATATCATTAAAAATCAAGCCCTTTCATATGAGGACATTATTAGGATTAGAAGACAGAAATGTAATAGTTACATGCAAATATAACCAATGATGCAAAGGAATAAAACACACATAAGAAGAACAAGAAGACAAAATTTAACGTGGTTCACCCAATCCTGGGCATGTCCACCAAATAGAGAGTCCAATATTATTATTCAGTAATTTCAACTTATTACAACCAACGATCCCTTACAGCTCAATACCACTACAAATGCTACAATAATTCTTCAATCTAACAAGAAATAAACCTAACACTATTTTTCTTAAAGAAAAATCCTAACCAATTTTTTTTTATTAATGGGTCAAACTAGGTAAATGCTTGACAAGTCAACCCCAAAAAAAATTCATGTTTTTACCATGAATTGCAGAAAAGTGTATAATACTTGCACGATCAGTCACCATAAACCAAGAATCTCCCACTTGGAGACTGATCAGGCTCCACAATAAATAATCTCCTACTTGGAGATTGATCCTGTAGTAATATCGCTACCCCTGTAACTCCCACTAGAAAGAAACACTCTGTAGTATTATTTGTCATGAATACCAACTGAAGCTGAAGAGAAGTTTAGTTTCTCCCTTGTCACTACTTTTGTAAACATATCTGTTGGATTTTCATCTATATGTATCTTTTCCATCCTTAACCATCCATCATCCAATACCAACCGAATGAAGTGATACCTCAACTGTATGTTTTTTTGTATTTGAATGCAAGGCAAAATTATTTGCAAGATGAATGAAACTCTGGCTATCTATAAATAAATAATTGTTAACCTGTATTTTTCCCAATTATTCCATGAAAGATTGCATCCATATCATCTCCTTTCTTTCCTCTGTTGAAGGTACATACTCTTCCTCTGTGGTTCATAAAGAAACCACCTTTTGCAAATTGGAGATCCACCTCATCATTGTCCTACCAATAGTAAAAAAAATACTCTATTGTACTCCACTTGGTATCAATGTCTCCTGCTAAATCTGAGTCAGCATAGCCTTCTAAATCAACACTAGAGCCCTCTAAACATAAACATTTTTTGGATGCACCTCTCAAGTATCTGAGAATCCATTTTACCGCATTCCAATGCTTAACACTAGGATGACTCATATACCTACTAACAACTCCTACTAAATGTGCAATATCAAGTCAAGTGCATACCATAACATACAAGAAACTTCCTACAAATGAAGAATAGGGTACCTTAGAAATTTTTTCCTCCTCCTCTTGTGTCTTTGGACACATCTCCTTAGTCAATTTCAAATGTCTAGGAAAAGGTGTGCTGACAGCTTTTGCATTGTCCATGGAGAATCTTTGTAGCACCTTTTCAACATAATTAACCTGAGATAGAGTCAATTTGTTTTTCTTCCTATCTCTACAAGTTTTCATACCAAGAATTTGTTTTTTTGCCCCCAAATCCTTCATAGAAAATGATTTAACTAACTATTGATTTAACTCTCTTATGTGATCTATGTTAGACCCATGTACAAGCATGTCATCAACATATAAACATAAAATAATGTAGCTGTCATTATCCAACCTCTTAAAATAAACACAATGGTCAGAATTACACCTACTGAAGCCGTACTCAGCCATAAAACTATCAAATTTTAAGTACCATTGCTAAGGTTCTTGTTTCAAGCCATATAAACTATTCTTTAATCTGCACACTAACTTCTCCTTGCCTGTGACCTCAAATCCTTGGGGCTGTTCCATATATATCTCCTCCTCCAAATAACCATGGAGAAAGAAAATATTCACATCTAGCTATTCCAAATGCAAATATTTAGCAGTCACAATACTAAAAATAGTACGAATAGAAGTCATCTTAATAACCAGAAAAAAGATTTTAGAAAAATCAATGCCTTTTTTTTTCTGTGCAACCCGTGTACAACTAACCTGTCTTTAAATATTTTATTAGCTTCATCCTCCTCTTTTATCCTATAAATGATACAAGGGAGGCAAGGTCTGGGGCCTATGGCACTCCCAAGCACCAAACCACCTTGCTGAACCAATGCGGAAACCAAACAACAACAGTGAGAGAAGAAAATAAAGGGATCCTTTATAATTAATTGATCAAACTCATTGCATGCCAGACTGTAAGGCCTTCTTGATTTTGGCCATATAATCAATGAATTACAATAAGATCTTCATACAACAAAGATCATATACCTTTGATCTCAATATCTAAACATTTTCTTTCTTTCTCTAAGAATGATACCTACAAATGAATATATACAAGAGTCCACCAAAGAGGTCGACGCTCAAATTCCTAACAGAGACACAGATTTAGGTCCACACAAATCCCAATGAGAGACCCCACATTAACTCAGCAAGGGAAATTAAATGTAGAATTTGTCTAGATCAAGATAAACATCTTGGGAAGATGATCATCGAAAATCAACAACCGTCGGTAAGGACATATCCGAGCATCCAAAAACCCATCAGTAAAAGATCACCAAAATTCAACGATAAAGCATAAAAGAGCATTAGAAAACCTGTCGGTAAAGAGATCACCAAGACCCGTCGGTAAAGCATGCCTGAACATCAGAAAACAAACTACAAAGCGAAAGTAAACATCTTTTTGGTTGAGCAGGATTTCCAATGACCCAAGATTCTCCTGCATCAGACACCCAGGGTTAATAGAAATGATTCCCCGAATCGTGTATCAAGTCCAACCTAAAATGAATCCAACTTAGATTGAGAAATACAAGATGTGTCCTCAATCGGTCTGTTCTTCCACTTTACCAGATACTCCATGTATTCCTTTCCTCTTGTGCTTCTGCCAACTCTCTGTTTCAAAATTTTCTCAACTTCCTCTACCTGCTTCTTAGGATAATCACATGGTACTGTCACTTCTTCATCAGGTTCATGATATTCATACAAATCTAAAATATTGAATATAGGTGATATATCCATGTCATCAGGTAATTCAACTTCATAAGCATTTCCACTATCAAATCTTCTCAGTATCTTACAAGGACCAAATTTATTCATCTTTAGTTTACCATATGTTCCCATAGGAAATCTGCCTTTCTTCAAGTGAACCATTACAACATCACCAACTTCAAATGTCTTATGTCTTCTTGATCTATCTGCTCTGTCTTTGTATTTATGATTACTTTTCTCCATCTTCTATTTTACATCTTCATGCAATGTCTTCATAAATTCTACAAATTCCTCTACTTCAACACTTCTTTTCTCTTCTCCAAAAATATCTCTCAAGTCTGATATACCTCTTGGTTGTGTGCCATGAACAATCTCAAAAGGTGTCTTTCCTATAATTCAATTCACTAAACTATTGTATGCAAATTTTATTTATGCCAACATCAAACCTCAATTGCTTGGTGTGTCTCCAACTAGGCATCTAAAAAAATTACCCAAATTTTGGTTTACAACCTCTGTTTGTCCATAAGTATGTGGATGAAATTTATAATTAAACTTCAACTCAATATCCAACTTCTTCCAAAGTGTTCTCCTAAAATAGCTAACAAACTTACTGTCTCAGTCATCGATGATACTCCTTGGTAATCCATGTAATTTGACAATTTTCTTAAAGAAAAGATTTTCTATATGTACTACATCTGATGTTTTCTTACATGGTATGAAATGTGTCATCTTATAAAATATACCCACAACAATAAATATGGAATCATTACCTGTTTCTTTCCTAGACAAGCCAAGAACAAAATCCATGCTGATATCACTCCAAGGTTTCTCAAGAATAGTAATAGGTGTCTATAAACCAGTATTCTAACTTACTCCTTTTGCAATTTGACAAAATTCACATCTTTTCACAAATTTTTGAACATCCTTATACAACTAAGGCCAAAAATACCTCTCCTTCAGCAAACTCAATCTCTTATCAATACCAAAGTGTCCAGCCAATCCACTACTATGTTTTTATTTTATCAAATTAGTTCTCATTGAACGTCTCGGTATACACAACTGAATACCTTTGAACAACATATCTTCCTTAATGAAATAATCTTCATAATTACTTGATTGATTTGAATTAGGTTCTCTGCACACTCCCCACTGCTCTAAAAAATTAGGATCACTTTCATACAAATGTTTCATATCATCAAAACCAAGAACTTCAATTCTCATTTCAGTCAACAAGGATCTTCTTCTACTCAATGCATCAACAACTCTGTTAGAAACTCCACTCTTATGCTTAATCACAAATTTAAATCTCTACAAATACTCTACCCATTTCATATGTCTCTAATTCAACTTATTCTGACTACCCAAATACTGTAAATCTTTATGATCAGTATTAAACACAAATTCATTTGGCATCAAGTAATGTTTCCACTTCTTCATAGCTTGAATAATAGCATAGAACTCTTGATCATAGACATAATATTTCCTTTTAGCATCATTCAAATTCTCACTAAAGAAAGCAACATGTTTACCTTCTTGAGTCAATACAACTCCAATTGCACTTCCACTTGCATCACATTCAACTTGAAATACCTTTTTGAAATCAGGTAAAGCTAACACAGGTAATTCAACAAATTTCAACTTGAAAGTCTAAAACCTCTTATCAGCTCCATGTGTCCATTTGAATTCTCTTTTGTCTGCTCTCAGTGTCTCATTCATAGCATTACAAATAGAACTGAAATTTTTGATAAACTTCTTGTTAACAATTTCCAATCCATGAAATGATCTTACCTCAGTGACATTTTAGGTGTAGGCCAATTAAGTATAGCTCCAACCTTCTCTGGATCCATCTTCAAACCATCTGCTGAAATCAAAAAACCCAAATACACAAGTTATTCTTTCATGAAGGAACACTTATTCAGATTTATCATCAACTTTTCCTCTTTCAATCTCTGCAACACTTGCCTTATATGCATTAAATGCTCTTCTCTAGTCTTAATGAATATCATAATATCATCCAAGTATACAATCACACACTTATTCAAGAATTTATTCAAAACTTCATTCATTAGTCTCATAAATGTACTTGGTGCATTAGTTAAGCCAAAAGGCATAACCAACCACTCATACAAACCTTCCTTTGTCTTGAAAGTAGTCTTCCATTCACCACCTTCTCTGATTCTGATATAATGATATCCACTTTTCAAATCAATTTTGGTAAAATATCTTGCTCCACTCAAACAATCCATTATGTCATCCATTCTCGGTATAGGAAACCTATACTTAACTGTGATTTTATTAATTTATCTAGAATCACTAAACATTCACCATTCTCCATTCTTCTTAGGTACCAATACAAAAAGCACTGCACATGGACTCAAACTTTCTTGGATCAGACCCTTATTCAACAATTCATGAATTGTCAGTTAAGATCTTCATTCTTGGTCGGTGTTAACCTATGTGGTGCTTTGTTCAGTAAACTAGTTCCAAGAATCATATCCATACAGTGAATGATATCCCTCATTGGTGAAAAACCATCAGGTACATTATCTAAAATTATCTCCTTGTACTCAGTGAGTAACTTATCCACTTTTGTAGGAATTTCATCTTCTACATTCTTACTCAGTTTGTTAGGAATCAAAGCATAACATATATCATTTATTTTGAAATCCTTAACAAAATGTCTACCTTCCATTAGACAAACTTTCACAGATGTACATAACTCATCAGCAGATTCTTCAACCAAAGGTAAAAAAATTTGCTTCTTACCATCAACACAAATAGAATATCTATTCAATCTTCCATCATGTATAGCTTTTCTATCATATTTCCAAGGTCTACCCAGCAAAATATGACAACAATCCATAGGAATAATATCACACAACACCTTATCATAGTACTTTCTAATTTTAAGATTCACAAAACATTATTCACTCACCATTAATGTATGTTCATCCTTGATCCATGAGATCTGATAGGGTTTCGTATGTTTCATCCTCTCCAAATACAACTTTGCAACCATTTCCTCAGATGCCAGATTCTTTGAGCTTCCAATATCAACAATCACCTTCCAGACTTTGTTTGCAACCCTACATCTAGTCTTGAACAAAATTTTCCTAATCAGATCTTGCTTATCCTTCTCACTCCATAGTATCCTTATGATCATGAGATTACTTTCAAGTTCATTGGATGGTTCCTCTTGCACCAAATAATTTCTGCTACTGCTACCACCTTTCTTGCTTGCATGTGAACACTCAAAGGATTTATGTCCTTCTTCACCACAATTGTAACAAGTTACTTGGAACCCTCTTCTGTTGTATCCACCTCTAGAGTAATTGCTTCTTCCTCGGTATGAACTTCCACCTTTCCATTCAGTCTTTCCTTTATCTTGAGATGTGTCTGAATTTGACTTGTTTGGTTTAGATGTACTATTTTTACCATGAGATCTACCTCTTCCCCTAGGGAATTTTCCACCTCCGCCTCTTTGTCTTTTTTCATATCTTCTGTTCAACTTTTCCTCATCTTTTAGGGAAAATTGGTATGCCTCCTCAATGCTTTCCATCTTGACCAAAATGATTTCATCCTATACAGAACTTCTCAAGCCATTCAGGTATCTTGCTATTCTTTCCACTTCATCTTCAACATGTCTAGATTTGATGTCCAATCTGTAGAATTCTTCAGTATAATCTTTTACTGATTTGTCTTTCTGCTTCAGACTTTTCATTTTCCTAATCAGGTTAATCTGATAATCACAAGGTAGAAAATTGCCTTTTAATTTGTTTACCATCTTATTCCGTACCTTGATCTTGTCTTTTCCTTTCTTCTTCTGATCCAATTGCAGATGTTCCCACCATAAGGATGCATGACCTTTCAGCTTTGTGCTCGCAATCTTCACCTTCTTATCCTGTGCTACATTCTCATATTAAAAATACTTTTCCATCTTAGTTATCCAGTCAATCAATTGATCAGAATCCAATTTTCCACTATACTTAGGAGGATTAAACTGAGGTGTGTATTTCAAACTTGTCAAGGCTCTCAAGAATCTTTATGCTTCCTAGTCCATCACAGGTGCAGGTGTAGCTTCACCTTGAACCTCTTCAATTTCATCATCACTAACATCATCAATATGTCTTCATCTATGCTGAGCTGTCTCAATAGCTTCCAATCTAGTAGCCATCTGTCTAAGCATATCAACTAGACCTAGATTTGCATTTCCTCTCCCACAAACCATCTTAAATCCCTCTGCAATTGTAGGTTAGATCCCAAACTACTACCCCACAACAATACCAACTAGGGTTAGGCTTTACAAGAAGGAACTTAGATCTCACCAATGCCCTGATACCACCTGATGCAAGGGAGGCAAGGTCTGGGGCCTATGGCACTCCCGAACACCAAACCACCTTGCTGAACCAATGCGGAAACCAAACAACAATAGTGAGAGAAGAAAACACATGAATCCTTTATCATTAATTGATCAAACTCATTACATGCCGGGTTGTAAGGCCTTCCCTATTTTGGCCATATATTCAATGAATTACAATAAGGTCTTCATACAACAGAGATCACAGACCTTCGATCTCAATATCTAAAAATTTTCTTTCTTTCTCTAAGAATGATACCTAAACTAAGAACATACAAACAAATATATACAAGATTCCACCAAAGAGGTCAGCGCTCAAATTCCTAACAGAGACCCAAATTTATTTCCACATAGATCCCAATGAGAGACCCCATATTAACTCAGCAACATAGATTAAATGTATAAGTTAGCCAGATCAGGATAAACATCTCAGGAAGATGATCACTAAAATTCAGCAACTGTCAGTAAGGACATACCCGAGCATCCAAAAACCCTTTAGTAAAAGATCACCAAAATTCATCGGTAAAACCTACCCGAGCATCAGAAAACCTGTTGTTAAAGAGATCACCAAGACCCATCAGTAAAGCATGCCTGGGCATAAAAAAAAAACTACAAAGAAAAAGTAAACATCTTTTTGGTTGAGCAGGATTGCCAATGACCCAAGATGCTCCTGCATCAATAAACCCGTTTATATTGTAAATACTTTTTACATATAGGTAATGTGCATAATTCCCAAGTTTGATTTTCCAACAAGGAGTCCATTTATTCTGTCATTACATGCTCCCACTAAACCTTGGTATCTAACGACATAGCTTCATCATAACACTCTCGTTCATTGACATCATTCAATAAAATCAAATACAAAGAGGGAGAGAATCTGTTAGTAGGTCTACTTATCCTTGAAGATTGTCTAACATTCACTAGAACTTGTGGTATTTGTTGTTGATGTTATTGCAAATCATGAGTAACCACTAGAACATCATCTTTAAGAGTATCATCCAACACTACATAATCATTTTCTTTCTTCTCATGTTTTCATAGCTGATAGTTGTACAACACTTTCTCATTGAATATGACACTCTTGCTTCTCACAATTTTATGATTCTCAAAATCCCAAAGTCTATAGCCCAACTCATCAATTCCATATTCAAAAAATACACATTTCTTTGATTTAGCTTCCAACTTGGTTCTATTTTCATAATCTATTTGTGCAAATGCTTCACAAATGAAGGTTCTGAGAAAATAATAACTCACCTTCTTACCACAACCCAAAGGAGTAGAGGTACCTCTATTAATTAAATAAACAAAAATGTTTACAACCTCTTCCCACATGTTTAAGGGCATCCCAACATGCAACCTCATAGTCCTTGTACACTCCATTATTGTCCTATTCATGCGTTCAACCACTCCATTTTCTTCTAAAGTCCTTGGAACTTTTTTCTGCCTATGAATACCATTAGAGGAATAATAATCCTCAAATTATTTGTTGCAATGCTCACCAACATTATCAGATCTGAGACATTTTATTCTTTTACTAATGTCATTCTCAACCAAGCTTTTCTATTTTTAAAAGTTTCAAATACATCAAATTTCTTCTTGAGGAAATAAATCCATACTTTCCTAATTGCATCATCAATGAATATAATATAATACAGAGAGCCACAAAGAGAAGATACCCGAGTTGGTCCCCATACATTTGTATGCACAAGCTCTAATTTCTCATCTTTATTTTCTTTCCCAACCTTCATAAAACTAAATCTCTTTTGTTTTCCATACACAAATTTCACATAAATCCATATTGACACATTTTAGACCTGGAAAAACTTTCTTTGAATAAAGTAATTTCTTACCTTTTTCACTCATGTGGCCAAGTTTATTGTGGGATAGTGCTATTTCAAAATCCACAAAGACTGTTTCATGTTCTACCTGCTCAACTGCAACAAATGTTCCTGAACATTGAATTTTCTTAGTAACAATTAAAGTAGAAGGAACAATATGACATGTACAAATATATAAGGTGCCTAATTTTACACCTTTTTCTACTACTAAGGAACCTTTTGAAACCTTCCAATTTTTATCATTAAAAGTAATTGTGCAACCTTCATCACCTAGCTGCCCTGCATAAATTAAATTCCTACTCAGCCTTGGAATGTGCCTTACCTCTTGTAGTAACCAATGATTCCCATTCTGAAACTTAATCTTAATTCTTCCCTTCCCAAAAATCTGACATGGTTCATTATCTCCTAAATAAACTAGCCTAAAATCCCCCTGGACATAATCGAGAAAATAAATTCTATGGGGTGTAGCATGAAATGAGGCCCCTGAATATAGAGCCTATGAATCATCAACATTTTCAAGGGAAAGAATAAAAATATCCTCTTCAAGTTTATTACTTACCATATTTCCTCCTTATTGCCTTCTTGTTTGTCTCCTTTATTCTTTCGAGACCAACAATCTTTCTTCCTATGACCCATTTTCGCATAGTACCGGCAATCGTTTGGTCCTCTGGATTGAGACCTCTTTCCATTTGATTTTCCTCATGGTTTCCCATGACTTCTAGACTTTTTTCCTCTCTCCTTTGATCTTCCTCTACTTTCTACATTCAAAACACTACCTTATGTGGATCCACCCGAGCTTTTCCTATGAATTTCCTCACTCAGAATAACACCAACAACATCATCAAATTTTAGGGTATTTAAACAAGAAACATAGTTACTAACAACCATTACCAAGCCATTCCATCTTTTAGGTAAAGAACACATAATCAAAAGAGCCCTAATTTCTTCATCAGAATTGACATTGAAAGAAGATAATTGACTGGTAACTGTAATAAACTCATTCAAAAGATCAATTACTAACCCACCCTCTACCATTTTTATATTAAAAAAATGATTCATAAGAAATATATTATTTGAAGAAGAAGGCTTATCATATAAATTCACTAGGGTTTCCATCAACTCTTCAATTGTCTTCGGTTTTGTAATATTAAATATCACTGATTGTGCCAGTCATAAAAAATACTCCCAAGTTCCTTTCTATCCAAAATATCCCTATCCTCATGAGACATAGTTGCAACTTTCTTTCTTATTCCTCCCAATGGCCATCATAAATCCTTCTGATAGAGATAGCTTGCATCTGCATTTTCCATAACTGAATGTTATGCCCATTAAAATTCTCAACCTTCAACTTGCCGTTGTCTTCCACTACTCCCACTTAACTGTTAAAGTATTGTTCATTCGTGTTTAATAAACGACAAGAAAATCGTAATATATATATATATATATTAAATAATGTAATGACATGTTATTGAATCGATCGACTTAATAGTCGATTACATTATCAGCACATATTAGTATAGTGACTGTTATATATTAACAGTCATGATACTATCATGACTATTAGTATATAATAGTCACGATAATATTGTGACTACCAATATTAATAGAATAGTCTTTCATTATAATGCGCTTGGTTATGCAGTTTTAATATGTGGTTTAATACGAGCATAAATACGATAATTACATACTATACAATATGTTAGTATGAACAGTCATGACTCATCAATATGATGAGTGATGTCTTTTCATACTTACATCTTTTGGATTCAATATATATAGTCATTGGTTTTGTAGAATCAATTAATCAACAAGGCAATTGTATTCTACTACAGCAATTCAGTTTTTATCTTCAGATCATAATTCCTTAACATGGTATCAGAGCAACAAGGTTATTAAAAGGAGATAAAAAATATAAACCCTAGAAAATCTATAGTTGAGTATATTTTCAAACCTCGTAATTCTTGAGTATAATTTTTAGAGATGGCTCAATGCATGAGAATGGAAGATAGATTAGAAGGTCCTTCAAATTTTATATCTTGGAGAACCTGACTTACCTCTCTTCTTATGGAACTCGAATTAGAGGAGTACATAGAG
>MU226540.1:1521850-1532676 GCA_018584345.1 Thuja plicata
AAAATTAAAATTCTTAGATCAGACAATGGTGGGGAATTCACCTCTGATAACTTCAAAAACTATTGTAAATCTGTTGGGATTAAGAGGGAGTATACTGTACCTTATAATCCTCAACAAAATGGAGTAGTAGAAAGAAATAATAGGACCATCATTGAAGCATCAAAGGCCATGATGCATGATCAAAATATTCACATATCATATTGGGAAGAAGCCACTAACACTATTGTTTACATTCAAAATAGATGTCCTCATGCTATACTAGAAAACACCACACCAGAAGAAGTATTTACAGGAATTAAACCTGACTTAAGTCACTTAAGGGTATTTGGCTGTCCTGTATATATACATATACCAAAAGAGAAAATGACTAAATTAGAGCCTTCTGGCAAGAAAGGTATTTTCCTAGGCTACAGTGAGGACTCTAAAGGATACCAAATCTATATACCTGGTCAGAAAATAGTAGAAGTAGGAAGAGATGTTAAATTTGAAGAAAACTTCTTATCTACAGATAATGAGGACAACATCTCTATAGATTTTGATAGAGATCTCTCACTTGAGAAAGAGAGGGAGAATAAAAATTCAAACATGAATTTAACACAGATAAATAATGAAGAAGCAATCCCAGACTTTGAACCTTCTTGCTTAGATCATGAAAACAATAATAAAAAGAGACCATTATGGGCTAGAAAAATGCTTGAAGAGAACAATGTGGAACCAACACAAATTTTCAGAGAGAACAAGAGAACTAGAACACAAAAATGTTACACTACACTTCTATTTGAACTCTTAGAATCTGAACCTATTAATGTTGAGAAAGCTTTATCAAATCAAGCTTGGAGGGAAGCAATGGTTGAAGAATATCAGTCCATTTTCAAAAATGATGTATGGGCTATTGTTCCTAGACCTAAACATAAGTCAGTTGTATCATCAAAATGGCTATTCAAAATCAAATATGCACCAGATGGTAGTATTGATAAACACAAAGCTCAGTTTGTTGCAAGAGGTTTTTCACAGAAGGCAAGCATTAACTATGAAGAAAATTTTGCTCTTGTAGCACGATACACATCTATTAGAACCATACTTTCCATTGCAGCCTCTAAAGGATGGAAAGTTCATCATATGGATGTTAAGACTGCATTTCTAAATGGTAAAATTGAGGAAGAAGTTTACATTGAACAATCGGAAGGATTCCTCACACATGACAAAGACAAATACGTATGCAAACTAAAGAAAGCACTATATGGACTTAAGCAGGCTCCTAGAGCATGGTATGAAAGGATAGATCAATACTTGAACAAATTAGGGTACTCCAAGAATATTGCAGACCCTAATATATATTTCAAAATGGAAAAAGGTGACATGATAATTCTAGTTCTCTATGTCGATGACTTACTCATTACAGGAGAAGATCATCTTATTGATAAATGTAAAAAGGACCTAGTAGCTGAATTCAACATGAAGGATATGGGCCTACTTCACTACTTCTTAGGTCTTGAAATTATTCAAAAGAAAGATCACATTCTCCTAAGTCAAAATAAATACATTTCAGACATTCTGAATAGATTTTGTATGAAAGATTGTAAACCATTAGCTACTCCCATGGAGGCAAACCTTCACAAGTTAAAAGATGAAGTAGAAAGTTTAGAACCTGCAGACCCTACACTATACAGACAAATAGTTGGATCCCTCATGTATCTAGTAAAAACACGTCCTGATATTTGCAATGCCACCAATGTACTAAGTCACTTCATGTGTGAACCTAAGAAGATACATCTAATGGCAGCCAAACACAGCTTGAGATATCTAAAAGGGAAAAGTGAACTTGGGCTGAAATATGATAAAACTAAAATCCAACTTCAAGGTTATTCAGACTCAGATTGGGCAGGAAGTTCCATAGATCGTAAAAGTACCACAGGAGTTTGTTTCAGCTTAGGTTCTGCAGTAATTTCTTGGTTTAGTCAGAAACAATCTGCAATTGCTCAGAGTTCAATAGAGGCATAATACATGGCTGCATCCATGGGAGCTCAAGAAGCAGTATGGTTAAGAAAATTGCTTTTTGACCTATTTGGTACACCTTTAGTACCCGCTATCATTCATTGTGATAATCAGAGTTGTATCAAACTCTCTATAAATCCTATTTTTCACAATCGGTCAAAACATATAGAGATCCCATATCACTATGTGAGAGATATGGTGGATAGAAAAATCATTAAGCTGATCTACATCAGTACTAAAGAAAAAAATGTAGATATCTTTACTAAACCTCTTGCAAAAGTAAAGATAGATTTCTTCAGAAATAAAATTGGTTTGATCAAAATATGAATGTAAATATTAATGTACACTTTTGTTCATGAATAATATATTGAAATATTTCAAATTGTGAAGATGACGATCTTTTGTGTATGTGTAGGTTACTATGTCAAGGTGATGATCTTGACAAAAGTAACTAGGCTTCAAGATCGACTCCCATAAGGGTTTGTCCCGGATAGGACCGGACATCTTGTTGCTTATGTTATTACTTGTTGGATGATAATTTTTTAAGATCGACTCCCGTAAGGGTTTGTCCCAGATAGGACCGGACATCTTAACGCTTAAATTATCATTGTGTAATAACTCATCATGATTGACACCTTCATGTGTCCTGGATTGGGCCAGATATCATGATGTATAAAAATTCTACAAATCTATTAAACTCTCTCTCAAGAGGGAGTGTTAAAGTATTGTTCATTCGTGTTTAATAAACGACGAGAAAATCATAATATATATATATATATATATAATATAAATTAAATAATGTAATGACATGTTATTGAATCCATCGACTTAATAGTCGATTACATTATCGACACACATTAGTATAGTGACTGTTATATATTAACAGTCACGATACTATCGTGACTGTTAGTATATAACAGTCATGATAATATTGTGACTACCGATATTAATAGAACAGTCTTTCATTATAATGCACTTGGTTATGCAATTTTAATATGTGGTTTAATATGAGCATAAATATGATAATTACATACTATATAATATGTTAGTATGAACAATCATGACTCATCAATATGATGAGTCATGTCTTTTCATACTTACATATTTTGGATTCAATATATATAGTCATTGGTTTTGTAGAATCAATCAATCAACAAGGCAATTTTATTCTACTATAGCAATTCAGTTTTTATCTTCAGATCATAATTCCTTAACATTAACCGTGAGACTCCCACTCAACAGTGAGATATTCTTGTAGAGAATAACTGGAAATAACCTGCTCTGATACCACTTGTTAGGATTAGAAGACATAAATATAACAGTTACATGCAAATATAACCAATAATGAAAAGGAACAAAACACACATAAGTAGAACAATAAGACACAAATTTAATGCGGTTCACCCAATCTTGGGCTACATCCACCAAACAGAGAGTCCAATATTATTATTCAGTAATTTCAACTGATTACAACTAGCGATCCCTTACAACTCAATACCAGTGTAAATGCTACAATATTTCCTCACTCTAACAAGCCATAACCCTAAAACCATTTTTCTTATAGAAAACCCCAACCCTAACATTTTCTTAATGGGTCAACCTAGGGAAATGCTTGATGAGTCAACCAAAAAAATGCTTGATGAGTTAATCACAAAAAAGCCTCATGGATGGATGTAGAAACCAGTCAAATCCATGAAGATTCTTGAAATGTATGTTTGGAATGTGTTTTAGAATCAAGGGTACCCTAAAAAATGCATGGATATACACTTGCCAATCCTAGATCTTGAATTAGTGTATGCCTAACATCTTGAATGGAGAAGAGAAATGGATATTCTTGATTGATTAAGAATTCCTCTACTTGGCCATCACAAGAGATAAATTTGCATCAATGAAAGAATATTTCTTTTTCTTGAATGGTTGGAGACTTGGAGATCTTGAATTGGATGCTTGACTTCAAATCTTGAACCCAAATCCTCAATTAGCTTGATTGCACTTTATCTTGAAGTCACCAATAATAATGGATTTCTTGCACATAAAAATGGATATTATGGATAATAGTGGATGTCCAAATGAGAGGCATTGATGTCCTTGTATACTCATTTTAGGATTCAATATTGTCAGGCCGACCACAAATAAAGACCAGGAAGAAACCCCCCGCATTTGGCTCAGAGCCCACTTGAATTAATGCCCGAGCACAAGAATGACTTGGGTCGACCTTGTTCAGGAAAAGTTTGAATTAGTTTGAACTAGTCCCAAAATTATTTATTTCAAAGTAGATCCGCATCTTGGGGAGTGTGGAAAGTTTCGGGTAGAGAAAATGAAAGATGCGGGAAATCAAGCATAAAGACATTCAAATCTTGAAATCACTAAAATAGGGTATAATACATCCTAAAGCCACCAATATAGGGTGCTAAATTTTTAGGATAGTACATTTATCTCCCACTTTATAGGGAGTATGAGATAAGCTCATGCTCATGGTAAAGTAGATAAAATGCATTAGATGGTCTTATTAAGGTTAAAGAGACAAAGAAACATCAAGCCCCCAAGTGACTTAAGTCCTCATCAAATCCAAAACCAAAATAAGAGAGGCATTTCTCAAAAGAGAGAGGGAGGAGAGAGAGTGAAATTACTAGCCCAATAAGAGTCTATCTTATTGTGAACCACACAAGGAAAGTTTTGAAAAAGATGGAATTGAATAGTCTAGCAAATTATATTATGCTAGTTCAATTCAGCAACAAGGATCAGTCCTTAAAGGAAAGTATTTCCAATAATTGATCTAGAAACAAAAGGATCAATTCTAAGGAAATGTTAGCTTCCTTAGAGATCAAAGAAGGATGGTCAATCAAAGGACCAAGTGTGCATGGTTAGTCTAAGGACCAAATGAATAATGGGGATCGATCTAAGGATCCAATGAAAAATAGCATTGAATCAGTGTGTGTGTGTGTGTGTTTGTGAAAAATGTGAACACTGGGTGGAGTGTATGCCCCCACATTAAAGCAATTGAAAACACCTTAACAAGATAAATTGATTAACAAATCATAAATTCATCCACAAGAAATGTTTCCATTGTGAAATTCCCCAAGAAAGGAAAAATCAAGGGAAATGAGCACATGACAAAAGAGAGCACGAAAGGGATATCCCAAATATGGGGCCATTAGGTCATATAATAAAGCATATATATTATAATTATATCAAAATGAATTGTCATCATCCCCAAATTTCCAAAGGTAGTATAACTACAAGAACAATGGAAGAAAGTTACATAAGAGTTACAAAGAAGAGTCCTTTGGGCCGACATCACAGAGACAAAAAGAATAGGTAGCTACCATTTTGCATAATCCCCAATAGATAACACAAAGGAACATTTATGAATAGTGGCATATGCACAACATAAAATGTAACGACATATAAAATAAGCGAGATACAAATAATTTTTTTTTACGACATTGTGATTCTTTTATCACCTTGCAATAGAGCAACAAGTTTCATTTAAAGATATCTAAACAAAACATGAAACAAGAAACACAACACGGGGGAAGCACATCACGATAAATAGGAAAACACACAAAAATCCATTTCACAAGAGGAGTTAGTAAAGATTATCACCTTCCCCCATCTCGGTCCATAATGTTTAGGGAAGGTGAGGAAATCGCAATAGGAGAAACATCAAGCACAATAGATAGAACAATATCTAGTTCCAAACAAGGATCATGCTTTGTTTGTTACTAGGAGTGATAGATAACTATTGGGAAACAATAGTTGGTAAGTCATGATAAAGATCAATAGTCTCATACATTTCATCAAAATCACTAGCATGAATATCATTGTTAGCATCAAGAACATCATCATCAAGAGTATCTTCTTCATTTAGATTAATTGTAATAGAATCTAAGATACAAATTGAATTGTCATATTTGTTCATCTTTATTTTGTTTAAATTCACTTCCTCCATTGGCTCAAGCATGGGTTGGTCAAAGGGAAGTAGAACATAAGGAGGTGTATGAGATGAATAAATTTTTTAAGAAGAACATTGACAGGCTCTAGCATGACGCTGTCAATGATGATCACGAGCATGATGATTACGTTTGGTTTTTCTAGAGATGTGGGTTGGGATAGGATCAATCAACATCAGGTCCCTTTCTTCTTTAGGAGGAAGAATATAAGGAACCATACTAGGGTAAGATATGACTAGAAGAGGATGCATATAAGAAATAGGTGGAACAAAATCATGCAAAGGAGGTATAGGTGGTGTAGGGGGAAGTATACTTCTAGGATTGTCCTTAGGTTTTCTAAGATCACAAATATTTTGAGCCTTGTAATTTTTATATGATCTAAAGAGATTTTCAGGACAAGTTTGAGTTGGTTGAGATATAGAAGACCAAAAGGAATCAAGGTCAAATAAGTCACAAGACACATAAGGATAATAAAGAATATGATTAACAATCATGATTTATCCATTATGAGGATATTTTAACACATTTATGAATAGGAGAAGCCACAAATTGCATGGAGGAAAGCCAAGGAAGACCAAGTTTAACTTTAAATTGATCAAAAGTTGGAATGATAGTGAAGGTAACATCTAAATTTTTTCCACCAACTTAAACATGGAATGAAATGGAACCATGGGAAGGATAAAGGAAACCATGCAAGTGGGATCAACAAATGCACCATGGGTAGGAAGGCCATTAAAGTTTGCGACAATATAGAGAGGCCCATCAAGTGCTTTAATTATCTCGGTAGGGTCAAAGGAAATACAAGGCTAAGATGGAGGTTTAGATTTGACTTGATCAACTCGGTTAACAACATGATTGGCTTCATTAACATTTTCATCATAGTCAATGCACTAGGAAGAAGAAGGTTGATCAATAGTATTGGTTGAATGAGATGGCGAAGGATTGGTGTAGATTTGAAAGTTTTGGTTAGGAGGTACCAAAAATTTATTTATTTGATCATGGTCACCATCAACATATATAGCCTTATATTTAACAAGATCTTGGATAATAGTTTACAAGTGGAAACATTTTTTAGTATCATGACCGGGCTGATGATGATATTGGAAAAATGCTTTGGTATCAAAGTATTTGGATTGAGGTTTAGACATGTCAATGAGTTTTATAGGAGGAAGTGTTAACACACTAGCATTAATTAAATTCAACATTATATTATGCAAGGATTTAGAAAGCTGAGTATAATTACGAGTAGGTTTAAATAGATGAAAAAGGAGCCACACCTTTGGATGTTGCTGCCACTTGTTCATCAATAATGTTGGATGATTTTTTGATTTTGATGTAGTTGTTATGTTTTTGAAACTTGTTGAAATTGGATGTAGCATCACTCTTATCAATGAGACTAGGAGCCATTAGAGTGGTTCTCTCAAATTGAATCACTTGAAGTTGATAATAGTGAAGCACTGTACATAATTGAGGAAAAGAAGAGAATTTAAAAATAAGTATCTTATCTCTAATGTTACTTTGTAATTAGCAATAAAAATGCATGGCACATCAATATCAGGCACATGATAAGAAATTTGAGCATGCAAATGCTTAAATATACCAATGAAATCACTAAAATTTTTCTTTAACACCTTGTTTACAATGCATTAAATTAGTTAGAGATATTTTAGGACCAATGTTGTTTTGAAATTGTTCAATGAAAGCATTAGCAAGTTTTTGGAAGGAATCAATTGAATAAGGAGAAAAGGAGTAGTACCATTTCAAGGATTTGTTTTGAAAGGTTCTAGTAAATAATTTTTTCATGAACCTTATGGTCATGAGAGAAATCACTACACAAGTTTTGGAAATTTTCAACATGATTCACGGGATCACCCTTACCGTTATAAGTGTCAAGATGAGGAGTCTCAATGTATTGTAGGATAACAACATAGATAATATGCATATACAAGGGACTAGAAATATCACAAGTAGGAATTTTGAACTTAGATTGAGTCATAGAAGCTATTTGTTGTTGCAAAGAAGAAATAGTTTGAGCCAAGCTATTAATGGTAGAATTGGTAGAAAGAATGGTAGGAGGACAAACATGAGAAATGTTAGGATAATTGTTGTAAATTGAAGGAATGGTTTAATATGAAAAAACACTATGATAAGTGGGCATGGATGATGGAAATGAAAAACATGGCACACTTGAAGGGATAGAAGGAAAAATAGGATTAGTAAGAATCACATGTGTAGGGTTGAGATTTTTAATTGAATTTGTGATGATAGGTGGAGCATAAGTGAGCACACTAGGAATAGAATTAGAAATAGGCAAGGAGGTTTCAACATTTGTAGTAAGTGGAATAAATCCCAAATATTGAGCATAATCCTTAATAGGCTTGATACTATTGTCAATGAGATGTGAAATGATATGCAAGAGGTCAACACCATGTTCATTATTATGAATATGTTTACTTAAGACTTCAACAATAGAAAGATCCTCAGGCTTAGAGTGTTCTTGAGTTAACAATTGTTCAAAATTTTCAAAGTCATGGGAAAGTTTTTGGATTTGAACATGAGGAAATCTTAAGGATTCATCTTAATCATGAGAAGAAGGAGAATTTTTTTTCTCCATGATAGGATTGATTTCATTAGGATGTATGTTGGTCTCATCAAGATTCCTAGGAAAGAAGGAGGTCTCAGGATCAAAGGAACCCATAAGTCTACTACTTCTTCTAACCAGAATGCTATAGGTTGGACTCAAAGTGATAACACTCATGCACAAGGGAATGGAAGGAAAGTGAAATGAAATTATGAGATTCAAAGGAAATGTGAAAAAACAAAGGCTTTTAGGACAAGCACATTAACTATAAAATTCAAACTAGATATGAATGCATACAATGTAGAAAATATGTAATTTATATAGAATATACAAAGTAGATATAGATATGTAGTTGCAAGATTCGATAGTGCATGTAAAGAAGAGATAACTACCAAAATGGAAAGTATAATGCATGAAAGAGGCGAGTTCACAAAAATGTATCATATGAAATTGTGAACATAGATATCCTAATGTATATATTGAAACAATGTAAATGCATACATAATAGATCTAGATATCTAAATGATGACATGTAACTGATTCAATGTTTGATAATGTTAAGTTGAAGATGATGCAAGACATTAAACTAGTTAATGGTTTGTATTGTCATTGATGTCAACTTGATATCATATGTATGGTCATATACATAATGCCAAAGACTTCAGAGAATCAATGGAACAATGATTATGCTTTCAGCAATGCATAAAAGTCATGTATTCACTAAGTGACAGACAACACCGATGAAGTGCACACCACCGGTAAAAATAGAGATAAAGTCACAGTGATACCCAACGAGCAGAAGATAGTGTTGCCTGAAAAAGCAGAATCAAAGGATGCCCGACGAGCAAGATCCAATGATGCCCAATGGACGGACATCCCAAAGATAACTAAAGCTGCACCGACGGAACTGGTAGTTGTCACCGGCGACGAACTACAGAATTGACCAACAGAACAGAGTGATCAGAAAATGACAAAATATCTAGCTAGCAGAGCTTAAGGATAGACTTAACTAGTTGTTTCATTTGTTTTATTCGACCACAGTCAAGCAAGTGATTTAAAGATGATTTATACAGCTTGCAAGAAGATAACTACAAGATAAACCAGGAGTTAAAGCCGTAAATCAAATTGGATGGATTGTTTTTCATGCCAAGAATCAAGAATCAAGAATTAAGGAAAATCTTGTCTATCTAAGAGACAAGCATAATTCATTTCCAAAAGCACTCAGATACACAGGGGAGTGAATTGAGAGAAGATGCTGAAGAGAAACTGATGAAGGTTAAACTTCATGCAGTCCTATTCAATCAAGCTAAGGAAGAGCTAAAGAATTTTGTAGACACCAACACACAGTGAAGCATAGCATCACAGAGCAAAAAGAATGAAGAACAAAGGAATGGAATTGATACATTGATCAGAAAGGTATTTTAAGTAAATAGATCTGAATATCTACAATTCAAAGTTGCATTAGAAACAGGTCATTGTGTTTCAATTTAACCATTGAAGCATTAAGTCTCTTAACAGAGCAGGACTTAACAATCTTTTATAATTGAGGTATATCCTAACAGATTGCCAAAAAGGTTGATTCATGATAATAGCATCGGTCTTACCTAAAGCCTATTGACAGTCTAAGGAGGCTGATTCAAGGATGGTAGTAAGATTAGCATAAAGCCTATTGACAGTCTAGAGACTGATTCAAGGATGGTAGCATAGATGCCAGATACTAAGTGACAACCTATGTATACAAATCCTCTAACAAGGTTGCACTTAACAGTGTGTTTGTAAACCTTTAGCAGGGTTGGCTCCTAATAGGGCTCACTTTAGAAGAGTGAAAATTTGGGGTACCAGTCCCAGTGGTTTTTCCCTTAACAAGGTTTCCATGTTAAAATCCTTGTGTTATGTGTGTATGGTTTATTACTTTATTATTTTACATTTCACATATGCATTTATGGATTGATTGGTATACTTTGCATATTTACTGAGTATCGGTAAAAAAGTTTTACTGCTTATCAGTTATCAAGGAGAAGAAAGACAGACAAGCTAAACCAACAGACAGTTATTTATTTCAAGTATTTCAAAGGCATACATCTTGTAGGGACTTAATAAATCTGAGATGTATTTATTGGTGGATTGAAGTTTAAAGGATAAACTTTTGAGGCCACTAATTCACCCCCCGCTCTCAGTTATTACTAACAATTGGTATCAAAGCTTGTGTGCTTAGAAGGAAGGTTTCAAGACCTAAGTAAAGATCACAAGATGAACAGATGAGATGTGCCCAAGTTGAACAAGGACAACTTTGCTTC
>MU226540.1:1551673-1570812 GCA_018584345.1 Thuja plicata
GCTTGATCATCAAATGTGTGAGAAAGAGCATCTACCACAATATTGTCCTTACCCTTCTTGTAGGTGATCTCATAATCATACCCCATGAGTTTGCTAACCCATTTCTGTTGTGTAGGGGAGGATACCCATTGTTCCAGGAAGTATTTTAGACTTTGGTGATCAGTCCTGATGCAAAAATGACTCCCTAAGAGGTATGGCCGCCACTTCTGTACAGCATGAAAAATAGCCATCATTTCTTTTTCATAAGTAGAGAGGGATAGATTCTTACCAGAAAGGGATTTGCTAGTGAATGCAATAGGATGGTCATCTTGAAGGAGAACAACACCCAATCCATTTCTGCAAGCATCACTCTCAATAGTGAAGGGCTTGGAAAAATCTAGCATAGCGAGAACAGGTGTACTACACATAGTCTATTTCAGTTGTTCAAACGCATTCTCAGCAACATGGGTCCAGGAAAAGGCATCCTTTTTTAATAGAGCTGTCAATGGTGCTACAATTTTCTCGTAATTCTTGACAAACTTGTGGTAATAGCCAGTCAGCCCCAAAAAACCCCGAAGGCTCTTGAGAGTTTTAGGATGCGGCCAATTTTTCATGGCAACTATTTTTGTAGGATCCACCCAAACCCCTTGGTGTGCAACAATATGCCCGAGATACTCCACTTCCTCCTGGCTAAACACACATTTAGATAGTTTTTCATAGAGTTGATGATCAGAGAGAAGTTGCATTACAAGCTCCAGATGATGGAGATGCTCAGCCCAAGTTTTGCTATATATGAGGATATCATCAAAGAAGACCAGAATGAATTTCTGGAGGTATGGCTGAAATATTTTATTCATCACTGCCTAAAATGTTGAAGGAGCAATAGTGAGGCCAAAGGGCATGACTAAAAATTCATAGTGACCATCATGTGTGTGAAAGGATGTTTTAGGTATATCCTCCTCATTAACCTGAATTTGATGATACCCAGAATGAAGATCCAACTTGGAGAAAAAATGAGCCCCATGAAGCTCATCAAGAAGTTCATCAATAACTAGAATGGGAAACTTATCCTTTATAGTGAGATGATTAAGTGCTCGGAAATCAATTTAGAGTCACCATGACCCATCTTTTTTGTGGACAAGAAGAATTGGAGAAGAAAAGGAACTGGTACTAGGGCAAATAATACCTTGCTTCAGTAAGTCATGAACGAGCATCTCAATTTTGGTCTTCTGATGAAATGGGTAGTGGTAGGGCCTAATGTTGGGTGGAACACTACCAGGAAGGAGCTGAATATGGTGGTCCTCTAGGTTAGAAGGGGGTAATCCCACAAGTTTAGCAAATACACCTGAATACTTATCCAAAATTTGTTGGAGATCTGCAGGAGTACTAGAGACCGCTAATGGCTGCATCTGAATGGAATGGAGCTGAGCGATGACACCATGTGAATTATTCTTAAGAATTTTTTCCATATGATGTGAACTGATGATGCTGAGAGACCCCGACTGTAAGCCTTTCAAAGTGAGTTGTTGCCCATCGGCTGAAAATTGCATCCAAAGTTCAGCAAAATCCCATAGAATGGGGTCAAGAGTGCGTAACCATTGGGTGCCCAAAACCACATCACAGCCACCTAAGGGAAAGGAAAACATGTCAGAGCACATGTTATAATATCCAATAGAGACACACACATTGTGACATTTCCCTTTGCAAGGTAAAGTGCCCCCATTGGCAATCATGACTTCAAAGCTAGAGCAGGGATGGACAAAGCAATTAGCCTGTTTGGCTATTCAGGGGTCAATGAAGTTATGAGTGCTACCAAAATCAATGAGTATAGTAAGAGGGATCTTCTTGAAGAAACCCTAGACTTGCATGGTTTGTGGAGTAGTGAATCCTACCAAAGCATGGACAAATATCTCTGGTTGAGCTTCTGGCGAAGGAGGTTTAGGCTGTTGAGGCTCAACCTCATCATCCATTGTTTCATGAGCATCTACATATTCTTCCAGTTCAGGTGGAGAATCCACATCTAAGATATAGAGCTTTTGCTAAACACATCTATGGCCCTGGGACCATTTCTCGTCACAATTATAACAAAGCCCTTTTTCTCGCTTGGCCCGCATCTCTGTTTCAGACAAGTGCTTGATAGGAGTAGTTCTGGGAGCTAGCGTGACTTGAGGGTTGTGAGAACCCGTATTTCTGAATGGAACAAAATTGGATCTAGAATGTTGTAGAGCACTAATCTTGTCTTCTTCTAACTTAGCCAACCCAAGGGCTTCCATCATTGTAGTGGGTTCGAAAATTTTGACTTCTGAGCGAAGTGCATCCTTCAGACCACTGACAAAACAACTACGGAAGAATTCATCAGACAATCCCTCTGTGTGATTAGCTAATTTTTCAAACTCTATTTGGTATTCTCTTATAGTGCCTATTTGGCACAATTTAGTGAGTGCTCCTATGAAGTCATCAAAAGCACTAGGGCCAAAGCGCTCCAAAAGGAGTGTGCACAATTCTGTCCATGTTGGGTCTACATTAGCCTTGATGTACCAACATAACCATTGAAGAGCTTCATGTTCCAAATGAAAAGATGCAAGTAGGACTTTGTTGTTATCCAAAGTATTATGCAAGATGAAATGCTACTCTACCCTATAAATCCATCCAGTCAGATCAGTACCATCAAAGCGCAAAAAATCAAGTTTTGGTCCATGGAAATTGCCAGAAGAGAACCCAGCGTCTCCAGAATGGTTTCGGTTCATGGCTGAATGCTGAAGGTTGAGACCAAGAATTTTGTCATCCAGATCTTGAAGTTTGGTTTTGAGGGATGCAAGTTCCTCCTCCATGATTTTTTCTCCTGTATGTGTAACAACCATAAAGCAATTTTTTTTTTTTTTGGCAATTGGTAGAAAATGAGAAACAGAAACTTTTTCAGTTAGGGCAAACTTGGATTTGGGAAAAACTCATATGGGAAATGGGTGTTTGATGAGTGGTTGGAGACTTTTTGAGGAAAAGGGAAAAATAAAAATGAGGGTTTCAAGGTTGGGGAGGCGGAATGAGACGAGCGGTCCAAGAGGGACAAGGGAGAAGAATTAGGAATTGAACCTTGTGGCCCAGTTTAGTGGTGATTGGATGAGAAGAAAAAAAGATAGGGCAAACCCTAAAATTAGATAAATGAGGGATTTAGGGCTTCGATATGTAGAATTTAGGGTTGGGTCGTCAAGGAAGGAAGTATGCAAAATGATATTTTAGGGGTTCTGAGGAACTGTGAGAGGAAATGGGAAAATTCACTCAAATATGGAATAAATGAAAAGAAGGATTGCAATGAAAAGAAATATTGGAATTGAAAGGAACCTGAAGGCCACGACGGAAAAAATAAAATTTGACATAATTTCCACCCAGTGAGCCCAAGAAAGTGCTCTTATACCAGATGTGAGGAACCTCCTTACAACAATATGGTGAGAATGCACGAAATAATAGAATATAGAGCAATAGAAGAACTCATAATGAATCTATTGATCATGGGCCACTTTGAGGGGGTAACCTCCTTTGAGCAAGCTCAATACAATAAATTCATTGGTCTCCATCAAAGGCCTCAACCTACTCTTAAATACTAAGTATGATCTAGAAAAGTAATACTACCTATGCATGTGGGATAATAAAATATACTCACAGGATGACGTACAAAGCATATGCGTCCAACAACACTACACTAACAAAATAAACAAAAGGAACACACAGGTTCCTAGCATCTTATGGGTTCCATCCCCACTGTGGTTTTCCCCCTAACAACATTTTCATGTAAAAAATATTGGTGTTATGTGTTGCTTACTGTGTTATGATCTTGATTTCATGTTTTCCATTCAAATATGAGATTAAAGTTTATAAGTTGGTTAAAGTTTGAGAATATTGTGACACAAATGACTCATCCCCCCTCTCATTTGTGTGTGCTCCTTAAGGTCTAACAATTGGTATCAAAGCTAGTCTCCTCTTTGGGAATCTTTTTTTCTTGAGGAGATCTGGGATGTTGACCTTTAAGAAGGAGACTCTGAGATTTTATGGAACAAATTTACTATATGGAAGGACTGGATGATTACACACTTGAGATGTATTAGTGAAGAACATTGGACTATTACAAAGAAATATTACAATCCTCATGCTAATCTATCTGCTGCTACTACTGATGAGAAGAAAGAATTTAAGTGTAATATGAGAGAAAAAGAAGCTTTGAAGAGTGCCTTATCAGATTCTAAGTATACAAACATTTTTGGATTAGAGACTGCATATGAAGTTTGGACAAAATTGGAGAAATTATATGAAGGAGACGAGTTTGTGAAGAAAGCCAAGCTACAGAGTCTGAAAGAAACATATGAATCATTAAGGATGAAAGAAGATGAGGACATTACATCCTATCTGAATAAGATCACTGGACTTATTTGTGGAATCATATGTGTTGGTGGAACATTGAATGAGAATGAGATTGTTTCTAAAATCCTGAGATCCTTGCCTCTTTCTTACAATCATAAGGTTGCTGCTATTGAAGAAATCAGAATTGTGACTATTATGATAATTGATACATTGATTGGTAAGTTATCTTCTTTTGAAATGAGTGAATTTGGGGATAGATTTCCTAAAGTCGAATTTACATTTAATGGCACAATTTCTAAGGATAAGAAAAGATATGAACCTGGTGAAAGTTCATCTAAGCTTGGTAGATATACTAAGGAATGGGAAAAAATTGAGAAAGAAGAAAGAGAGCTTGAAGAGCTTGAAGCCCTAATCTCAAAGAGGGATCTGGTAAGTATGAAGGAACATTGCCTTTGAAATTTTTTGCATGTAATAAGATTGGTCATATTGCTTGTGGATTTCCTAACAAAGATATTAAGTACAAGCATAAGAAGTTTAGGCCTAAGTATCAGAAGAAGTGTTACTATGATGCTAATGAAGGAACAAAAAATGATAAATCTGAGAAGAGAGAATATGCGATTGTGTTCATTTCTATCATAGATGAGAATTCTAATGAAGAGAAAGCCTTGGTTTTACATGTAGATAAGAGAGATGACTAGGTTATTAATAGTGGATGTTCACATCACATGACCGGAGACAAAATAAAAATTGTGAAGCTTGAAGAATATGATGATGGAGTTTTTAGATTTGGTAACAATGCTCCTTATTTGATCAAAGGAAGAGGTTGAATTATACTTTATGGCAAGAGTAATACTGATGATGTTTTATATGTTGAAGGTTTAAGGCATAATATTTGAGTGTTGGACACTTAGTTGATAAGGGATATCACTTGGAATTCAGGAATGGAATGTCTAGAATCATTGGAAGTATTGGAATTGAGACTGCATAAGGTAAAATGACTAGAGGTAATGTATTTCACTTGAACAATTCAGAGAGTAGATGTCTCATTGCTAAGATTGATGACAGTTGGTTGTGGCACAAGAGATTTTGTCATGTAAACTTTGATACCATTGTGAAGATAAGCACCACGAATGCAGTAGGAAATGTTCTTATATTTTGGAAGCCTGCTAATGTGATGTGTAAGGAATGTCAGTTGGGTAAGCTAACTAAATCTACTTTCAAAAGTAAGACCTATTCTTGAAATGGATTGTTAGATTTGGTCCATACTAATTTATGTGGTGCTACTAGAACTGTACATTATTATAGAAATAGATATTTTATCCTATTCATTTATGATTAATCAAGGATGATATGGGTTACATTTTTGAAGTAAAAATCTAAGGCATTTTAAAAATTCAATATTTTTAGAGCTTTGGTTGAGACTGAGATAGGTATGAAGCTGAAATGTATGAGATGTGACAGAGGTGGAGAATTTACATCTAGAGAGTTTGAAATGCATATTTTGAAGAGAATGGGATAAAGAGGTAGATTTATACTCTGTGGGCCCCACAAAAAAATAGAGTTGCAGAGAGAAGAAATAGAACAATCCTTGACACTGCAAGGACAATGATGATTGAAGGAAATGTTTCGTAGATCTATTGGAGAGAAGTTGTTAGCACTGTAGTATACACTTTGAATCATGTTCAAATGAAGCATGGTACTAGTAAGACTCCTTATGAGATTTGGTATGGTCATATTCCTACTGTGAAGTATTTCAAAATATTTGGAAGAAAATGTTATATTAAGAGAGATGAAGATTTAGGAAAATATGATCCTAGAAGTGATGAAGGAATATTTCTTGGCTATTATACAAAGAGAAAGACATACAAATGTTATAATCATAGATTGAGAAAGATGATTGAGAGTTATAATGTGAAAGTGGATGAAATTTTTAAGAAACTAATTAGCTCTTGTAGTTATGAATCAAATGATGAAGAAGAGAGTCAGATTGTGCAAGCACAAAATAAGAATTAGAATACAAATGGATCGGTAGAAAAAAATGAAGAATTTGGAAATGAAGAAGAGTTGAAAACACAAGAATCACCTAAAAATTTAAATCCAAAGACTCCAAGGTATGTAAAGCTAAATTATTCAAAGAATCACATTATTGGTGACAGAAAAAAATGTGTTCAGACTAGAGGAAGAATTGCTAGGAATGCAATTATTTTGATTTCTAATATTGAGCCTAAGGATATTGATGAAGCATGTAAAGATGAAATTTGGATCAAATCTATGAAAGAATAATTGGAACATATTGAAAAGAATAAGACATGCATTCTTATTCCTAGACTTGTGGACAAGAATGTGATTGGTACTAAATGGGTATTTAGAAATAAATTGAGTGAAGATAGTGAAGTGGTTCAAAAGAAATCTAGAATTGTTTATAATGGATATTCTCAGATGAAAGGTATTGATTTTGAGGAGACCTTTTCTCATGTTGCTAGAATTGAAGCTGTTAGAATTTTTCATACATACGCTACTTACAAATTTCAAGGTATATTAGATGGATGTTAAGTTTTTATTCTTGAATGGAGTATTGGAAGATGAAGTATACATTGAGAAACAAAATGGGTTTTCTTTGCCTGATAAAGATGACATGGTTTTTCAATTGAAGAAATCATTATATGGGTTGAAGCAAGCCCCTAGAGCCTAGTATGTGAGGTTAGATAAGTATTTATTTAAGATTGGTTTCAATAAAGGTACTGTTGATAGTAATTTGTACTTCAAAGTTGATGATAATATTATGATTGTTGAAGTCTTTGTGGATGATGTCATTTTTGGTGGAAATGAAAAGTTGCGTAAAGAATTTTCTGATGAGATGCTTAAGGAATTTTAGATGTCTATGATAGGTGAGATCAAATTATTTCTTACACTAAAAATTACACAAATAGATAAAGGTATTTTCATTTCTCAGTCTAAATATGTGAAATAATTGTTGAAGAAATTTGGTATGGATGATTGAAAACCTATTAGTACACCTATTATTACTAGTTGTAAGTTGACAAAGATTGATGATACACCTAATCCAAATTAGACAAGATACAGATCAATGATTAGTGGGTTGTTATAATTGACACAAACTAGACCTGACATTATGAATGTTGTTTGTATTATTTCTAGATTTCAAGCAGAGCTGAAGGCATCACATGTTGTTTTTGTTAAGAGGACATTCAGATACTTGAAGGGAACAACTAATTATGGCTTATGGTATGGTAAAGGTGATGATTTAACATTGAGTGCATTTACTAATACAAATTGGGTAGGTAATATGGATGATAGAAAGAAAACTAGTAGTGGAGCATTATTCTTGGGTAAGAGATAAGTTTTATGGACAAGTAAGAAACAAAATTGTATATCACAATCTACTGCTAAAGGTAAGTATGTTGCTGCTACTATTAATTGTACACAAGTGGTATGGATGAAGGAAATGTTGAAATATACTAGAGTTACTATTGATGAGCCCATTTCTATCTATTGTGACTATTCAAGTGCTATCAATATTTCAAAGAACTCTGTGTTGCATTCAAAGGCAAAGCATATTTTTATCAAATATAATTTCTTGAGAGATAAAGTCAGTGAGAAAGAAGTTAGATTAGAGTATGTATCTACTAAAGAGAATATTGTTGATATATTTATGAAGCTCTTTCCAAATGATACTTTTAAGTATCTCTAAGGTAAGCTTGGGGTGATTCCTCCTTCTAATCAGAGCTAGAGATGCATTGTGATGCACTAGTCTAGTGTGCTTACAAATCTTTCATTCTTCTGGATTGAGGTTTTTGTGGCTACTCCTTAGGGGGAGTAATGTGTATTGAATGTTTCATGATTAGTTCATGAGATATGTTGTTTAGAGATGTTTTCTTGTGAGATATTTTGTATATATTTTTGGCCTCTATGACTTAGTGCATACATGTGCCTTTGTCATTGATGTCAAAGAAGGAGAGATATTCATGTGAAAAATAAGCATGTTAAGAAGAGATTTATGTCATATTGTGGATATTGCTAGTATTATTGTTGATATTGTTTCTTTGTGTATTGATTTGGTTTTTCACATCATGTGTTGCTATCAATGCCAAAGGGGGATATTGTTGGAGATTTCTGAGATGTTGTTCAAATTATACATATATGTGTTGGCATTAATGTTTTGTCATTGATGTCAACACATTCCTGCTATTGGAGATAATGTTCCTATTTTATTCAGTGAGATGATTTATGTGGTGTGACTACTATATTGAAGAAATGATGTTGTGATTATACAATTGTGTTTAGGGATGTCTGTACTTGATTCTCTTCAAGTGGCAGATGTTCAAATGATGATTTGAGAAAGTTATGATGGATTTATCAGAGATAGATATTTTGGTTGTTCAAATTGTGACAGTGTTTTAGTATTTGGATCAATGTGGATCGGTTATGCAATATTATTGGTTGCTAACAAGGTGGTGAGTTTAGGACATAGATGTGTGTCCTTAGCTCGAGTGGTTCATGATCTGGATGCTGACAAGATAATTTTATTTTATGGAAATGGTTGCTAATTAGTGTTCCTAATGAATAAAGCAGAGAAGTGTATGGATTTTATGATAGAGTTATTCTTGTTGATGTATTGGTATTTGACATTGCTTGCTGATATTTCCTAATTGTGTCCTATTCATGTTGTTGGATTGTGTTATATTATGTGATCGATTTTGGTCAATTTCATGTGGTGTGTTGATGTTCTTATGAGTTATTGGAAGACTTGGTGATGTAGCGTGTTGTGAAGGTTTGTGGTATGTGTTGGTTTTATTTCTAGTTTGTAGTTTGCCCAGTAAATGTTTTGAAGTTCCTAGTCATTCATATGCTCAAGAGTTGAAAATCTTGTCTAAAATTGCTTATATATCTCTGCAAATAATGTTTTCAGCCCTAAACCTAGTGACAAATGTCAAAAACCCTAAGTCCTAGGTTTTTTTCTGTTCAAAAATGAAAAAAATCCCTAAAATCTTTGTCGAGTTTACATTTTGAAGTTACTTTTTCATAACTTAAGTCCTTAGAATAAAGCATGTGATTATTATGTTAGTCGCTTAGTCTCATGAAGAAAAAAGAATATTCCATTCTATCTGGAGACTCAGTGGAAAGAATTGGTCATGTTGTCTCTTGATAACAAGAATATACCTCAGTGGATATGGAGACTTAACATAGACTATTCATCTCAAATCTAATCTCATGGTGGTTGGGTTGTCTCTGAATAAAACTTGAAGTTTAAAATTTATCTAGCGACACAGAGTTTTAGCAATCGCTAAGTCTCCAAATGAACCTGAGTTAGAGGTTAGTTTTAATATTAATGTTGTCACCTAGTCATGAAAGAGGTCATGAGTTAAGTTAAGAATCAAGAGACTTGATGACAACCACAGGATAAAAGTCAGATCCAACGGTATTCGCGAGGTTGTGGTAAGAGTTTGAAAGTCAAATGAGATCTATCGATCAAGAGACAAAGAGAAAGATGGGACACATGTTATTTAGTCACGTAGTCTCTAATGAATATGCAGAGTAAAAAATACACCTGGCAACTTGGAGATAGTAGTCACAAAGTCTCGTAAAAGATTAGGGTTTTCTATGAAGATCAAGAGACTTGGTGCCAACCGTTAGATGCAAAAAAGTGAAGATCAATGGTAGTCGCGTTATCTCTAGATGAAAATCATAAAGGTAAAATCATACAGCAATAAAGAGACAAAGGTATTTGTTGTGTGGTCTCCAGATAAATTGTGAGTTAAAAGATTGGTTCAGCGACCAAGGGATGTAAAAGTCACCAAGTCTCCGGATGTAACCTAAGGTTAAAGAACATTTAGTAAAAATCTTAGTTGCGGTGTCTCCAAAAGAACATGAGTTAAGAGATTTCATCAAGTGACAAGGAGATAACCATTGATCTAGAGATTGATCCAACGGAAGTCAATAAGTCTCAGTATGAAACCATAGTTAGAATGAACATCTAGGGACAAGGAGATTACATAGTCGCGAGGTCGCTAGAAACAAAACCAGAGTTAAAGTGAAGACTTTTATTCGGTGCCATGGTGGACAGTTGCTAGCCAATATAATATCAGAGATTTATGCTAGATGGAAAAGTAGACAAGTTGTGTTTAATGAAAACCAATTAGATTTGATTTTGATCTCTTTTCAAATTTTATAAGGTTTAAATAAGAAAAATGCACTCATTGATAATTCATTGCATGTCAGTTTGAAATGCCATGGCTAGAAACATAATTGATGTCACAGTATGTAAACTAATGGCAGAATTGATTGAATTGTAAGTTTATCAGTTTCAAAGAGATGGTTGCATTGATTTCTCAGTTATAAGTAAGCATACCATTGTCATTTTATTTTACCAACTTCCAAGTTTTCAGAGCTAAGTTTTTATAAGAGATTAGCATTTTCCAAGAAGTGTAGAGTACTCCAGCAGTGTGTTTTGAGAGAAGTGATTTCCTGGTTCAGAATTAAGAAGGAATTGTGATTGGTGGTGTTTTCAGTGCTCAGAAGTTCAATTTACAGAGTAATTGACAACTTGTGGTGAGGGTTTGTAGGAGATTTGTTTCAATATCGGTAACATAAATTGGAACAGAACAAGATGAGTTGGGAAATGAGTGTAGTGTCTACCAGTGGGAGAAGTGATGATGCTGATGATGATATGAAAGGGAAGCACAACTATTCTGAAGAATTCATCTCCCTATTTCTTGGATCCAACCAAAATAGAAAGGTAAGTGTTGATACCCTCATAGATGATTTACATTTCATTAGGAATGCTAAAACCCAAAGCTCTTTAGGTTATTCCCTGTTCAATTATTTTTATAGCAATGGTGATGAAGTTGTGCCTATCTCAAATCCATGGACCCGTGGACTGGCCAAATTAATTGTCCTTGACATCTTTGTAGATGTCGATTTCATCTTAGAAATGGCCAGTAGGTATGATACCCTAACCAAAGAAATAAAAAGGGATGACAAAAAAGCCCTAGTTACCCTAGATAGAAACTCATTCATGAGATCCTTTAATGTATACCATCCCATGGCCACAGAGATCAATTTGAAAGAGTTTAGAGAATAGGTATACGAGAGAGTCTTTCATTGCTTCCAAATTGATTTAGGAGCATCATGTGCCAAGGAGAATGAAGAACTATATAGCACCTATTCCAGGGATTGCCCCATACTATTACAAGGACTTGAAATTCTACATGAAGTATATATCCTATTCATTATGGAGAGTGTTAGGGAAGGATGGAGGACCAGAGAGAATTACCTCAGACATCTTGATGATGGTCCTAGATATGCAGAGCCCTCATACAAGTACCAACTATGATTATGTTCAATATATCATAGATCAAATGCATCAAGGATTCATTAATATATAGAATAAGAAGGACAATCCTAGATTCATGCACTGTTCTATTTTAATGCATTTGATCTTATACTACAACTTCCCCATTATGAATTGTCAATGTCTAAGACCTCAGAGGTTTCGCCAGAATGAGGCCAACCCTATTCAATTTTGGCTAAGAGTGTGAAATTACACCTTAAGAGAACAAGAGTTTTGTGCCTTTAAAAATTGGATAGTTTATCCAATTCTTAAGTGCCTAGGTGTCCACAAGACAAGGCTACCATTAAAGGCAATATAGTTATTAAGGCCATGCCAATATTTGGATAAATGGCTAGGAGATCACAACTGGGGTGACTTCTACTATGAGAAGAATTTCACATTGATTAGGGTGTATGGTTGCAATCACCCACCCCATGCTCTACCATTCCATTTGCCACCAAGGATTGCAACAATGGAATTCATTAGGCAACTAATTTTGACAGATAAAGAACACCTTTCTCCTCATAGGAAGGGTACATTTACCCCAAGGCAGTTCAAGATTTATAATTTTACAATTGGAAAGAGGGCATTAGACCCAGTTAATAATTGGATGAATTATTGCATAATGAATGTGTCCCTTTACAAATATATAGACATAGAAGGATTCATTTTGAGTGCAAAGAAGTTGTTGACACCCACCATCCCATATACAAAAGACAATGAGGAGTGCATGGAGGAAGACATAATAATAAATATATTGGAGGATGAGGAGGTTGATAAGAGGGCTGAGAAGTTCAATGAGTTGATGGACTTAGAGAGATAAGTAAAGAGAAAAGGCATCACTTTTGGGGGTTTCTTCCCAGACCTACCATATTTAAAGAGGTTTGATGTAATGATTGAGTCCCACACTCTCCTATGCAACCAACTAGAAGATGCACTTGTAGTGCCAGAGAAAGGCCACAAAGGGCACTCATCATCAGAGTATGATGAAGATAGTGATGAATAATACTCAGTACCTAGCTCCCCTCTAGTGAACCAATAATTTATTGAAGAACAAGAAACTGAGGGTGAGAACATAATTGAACTAACAGAGGTCCCTAAAACTGAGGTTACCAATGAGCCCCCACCAAAAAGATAGAAAGTTGAAATAGGGGAACCATCTCAGAAGAGAGAAAAGAAGAAAGATAGGATTGGTAATATCATTAATATAAAAAGAGCATATGACCATTAGTTGATAAAACAAATAAGAGTAGGAAAGAAGCTCCAAAAGGATGAAGAAGAGGAAGTAGAGTTTCCTCTCATGACTTGCACAGATGAGAGATTGATATATCAGGATCAATTCCTAAATGATGACAATTTCATCAAGACCAATGAATTCAAAGATTTCCTCATTTGCAATAAACAACAATAGGCCAGTGTACAACTGCAATTGGTAGGTGGTGATCTAGTAACCAGAGAGGCTCTACAAACATTACAGGATTATGATCCTGAATAAGAGCATATAACACCAGAGGAGGAAAGACAACTGGTCAAGGCCAGTGGTATGTTATTAGTAGAAGGGTGGGATTTGGCCTCTGCTTTTATTATTGATCATATTAGAAAGAAAATTGACGTAAATCTATCATCAGAGACACAGGTTGGAGAAATTATCAGAGGATTTGGATACAATCCAAAATCCCAGGCATTAGCAATGTGGAGCTTAGCTCCAAAAGATCAAAAGCCAGACCTAATAAACATTTAGGAGAAAATGGAAGGAAATAAGATCATCTAGTCAGTCCAGAATATAGGAGACATGGAGATTTCCCAAGTGCTCACACATTTTTCTCAACTGAATGAGGCCAAAGCAGTCTAGATGTATGAAAAGTTGAAGAAGCTCACTAGTGAAACTAGTGATATTGTTAAGGACAAGGAGTTGGGTATGATTAAGATCAAATTAGAAGAGAAGCTCATAGGAGAGCTTACACAATAGTTTCTAGACAAACCAGAAGCTTCCCCTACAGAGCCAAAAGAGTTGCAAGATCCTGAGATCCAAACAGAGGAAATAAAGGATACAACCGTAGAGATAGAGCAAGAGGTTAGGGCGCACAATGAATTTATTTTGGGTGCATTAACACAAATTTTGCAGCATATGGTAGATATCATAAAGGATAAATTTTTAATAGTATATGGAGCCTATGGAAAATTTCCAGGCTTACAAGTAGAGGTAAACAATTTTATCCAAATTTTGAACCCTTATTATGAAACTTGGTCTGGCAGAACAACACTTTTTGAAAGGTTGGCAGCTTTGCAACCACTTAGGTTAGACCTACTAGAGATAGTGACCTAGGTTGGGACTGAGATAGAAAAAATAGGAGCCACCTAGTCATTTTTAAAGGAAAGGCTAATTAAATAGAGGCAAGGTTGAATATGTTTGGGAAAAGCTACAACTGATTTGTGCCTCCAATCAAATCAGAGGACAATTAGATCAAGCCACTTGGGGTATGGGGCTCAGAGTTTGACACTATACTACCTAGTAAAGTTTTTTATGTTTCTAATCAAGGAGATATGGATATGGAAAAATTTAATAAGATTTTGGATGAAGCAATTAAGGAAGAAACAGATTGTAATAAATTCATCACAGATGTCAAAAGCATAACCAATGCTAGGTGGGAAAGACAGAAGGCCCAGTTGGAGAATATATAGATCTTTGAATGGCCAAATGAAGAATATTTTACAACATGGGACATATTAACGAAGCCCAAGAAGTAAAATCCTATCACTGTTGACCTGGACATCATGGATGAAGAATAGGAGGACACATAGCACCTTTTCTTTGAGCACAGGAAGGTTAGTAGTCATAAAGAATAGTGTAAGTTAGCTTGTATTGGTGGTCACTAGATCTCATTACAATTATTAGATTCTATCCTCAACATATATAGACAAAGGTGCCAAAGATCAAAAAAAGACAAGGAGAAAATCAAATCTTATTCTCCATTTTTGTCCATCCACTGCTTGGTTCTTTCTTTTTTTTTTGTCTTTTCTAGATTTTAGGGTTAGGTCTTAAAACCATCAAAAGCTTGTAGAATCCTCATTTCTTAAGGATTCCAAGATGGTTTAAGCCTATAAATAGAACTCATTGTAACATTTTTTAAGTCGAATGATGATGAAATAGAATTAAAAGGAAGGCTATTAAAATTTGTCTGAGCCTCTATAATTTTTTGTCTATTTGAATGTATTTGAAGCATTAAGACATTAATATAATATATTGCAATCTCTGTTTTACATCTTGGTTATCTCTTTTCATTTCTACTATAGCTCTTGTATGTTTATTTGTAAGGCACTTAGACATACTGATCACAAGGTGATTGTGCAATCATTTGTGAGCTCCTTCAAGGAAGGATTAATTATTTCAAATGACCCCATAGAACTTAGCATTAATTTAAGGATTTGATGAAAGTTATAGAACCAGAGGATAATCTATAAGGCATTTTTTCTTTTTTGCAAGTATTTTATTTATCACCTTATTGTGGAGTTATACCAGATATTCACTCTATAGCCCATAGGAACAGGCACTGGTTTATAGTTTTACATGTAATTGTTCAATCATCCAACATTTAAGAACAATCATTCAAATCACATTACACTTATAAAAGAGCATACATTCATAAGCAATTATACTCACAGAGTATACAATTCAAGTCTACCAATTCCTTTAAGAGAGAATCAAGTAGGTTATCCCTCTTGAAGTTCATAAGAACTGTAAAAGGAAGAAGGATGAGAATCCTTATTGCATTACTATTTGCTATTGTCAAAATGCTAGTCTAGCTCATTAAGCTCTGTATCAGGTTATTCATAATCATTTACTTATTGATCCATTAAAAGGCACTCTAGCAAGCTAGTAAGAAGATATTTCTAATCTATAAGTTTTTGTTGATCATTTAGTATCCACACTTAGGCATTTATCCAGGCAGTTTTGGTTGGCCACCACTATGGCCAAGATAAAATGGTATAGGCTGAGCTACCTAGCAAGTCATTGCTATGTAGAAAAGATCATAGATGCTGAGCTATCTAGTAATTTTGTGACGAGCACTAGAGACTTCAGTGCCAAGCAAGACAATTTTGACATACTTGTCAGATATGACACAAACTTTAAGGTAATATGTTTGGGCCAAATTATGGGTGTATTGGGCCAACATATGTGAAGCATTTAATATTCTCTATGGAGTTAATTATGCATTTAATTTTTTTATCCTATGCATGGCATGTAGCCAATCAGAAAATTGGAATGCCTAGGAGGCATAAGTTTTATTTTTGATCATTGATCTAGATCTATTCTCCAGATTCAAAGAGTATAATAAGATTTCTTTTTACCCTAATTATATGAGAGCGATTGGAGAGCTCAAAGAGAAGGTGCATACATACAAGAGAGATCTGTGAAGGGTTGTTTTGATAAGAAGCCTAGATCTAGCAGAGTAGAAGAGCAGTGAGAAGTAGAGTAAGGACATATCAGATTATAAGATCAGAGAAGGAATTATAAAGAGGAGATCCATTATCAGCATCAGAGTGCATATTGAAGGATCATATCTTGAGACATTCTAACAAGTGTATCAGGTGAAATCTCTTAACAGAGTGGTTCTAGCAGACCTTTCTAAATCTCTTAGAAGAGTTCTTACTTTACTGTAAGTTGAAATCCTTTTACAAGGTAGATTGTAATGATCTAAAGCTCTTAACCAAGAAGACCTTTAACCAGGTAGATTGCATATTGTGATCAAAATTTTGTAGCCCTAACAGGCACACTTTATTGTTGCAGTAGTGAAGAATTTGTGGGTATCATCCCCACCCCAGTTTTACCTATTTGGGTTTCTGGGTTACCAAATTCTGTGTATTGTGTTATTCATTTATTTTCATGGATGCTACTAGATATTATATTGATTACATATTTATATGTTTGTGGATCAGCTTGTTTTAAAGTGATTAAATTTCAAGATTTGATCCACCCCCCCTTCTCAGTATCTTGCTTTCCCAATATTTTATTTCCAACAATTGGTATCAGAGCTTTGTTCTCCTAAAAAAGGTTTTAATCAGCTTGAGAGTACAGATCTGGAGATGGAGATTTACAAATTGGGTAAATTCATTGAGAATCATAAGATTGAAATTCAGCTAGCTTTACATCATCTTGAGATAGCTAGATAGGAATTGAAGAAGTCATTAACATCTAGGAAAGATTTTGCCAAACAAATGAATGATACTCATTATCAGGAAGAAGACATTGCAAATCTATTTTAGAATGGAGATTCTACTAAGAGAGATGCAACAATTGCAAATCTACTAGAAAGGAACAATGTATCATGTGAAGAAGTTAGGAACCTGGAAAGAGAATAAGAAATGCAGACAGTAAGACTATGTGAAGTAGTGGAACAAAAGAAGAAAGTTGAAGATGACAAAGCTAAGGCAGAAGAAGATGAAAGAATGATGACTATCAGACTAGATGAAAGGACACATGATGTACAAATGATGAAAAAAAATCAGGTTGACATGGAAAATCAACTACTACTTGCGAATTAGGAGATCAGTAGGAAATACATAGAAATTGTGAATCTAAGATCTAAGAACAGTCAATTGAAAGATGATTTGAGATCTGAGAAAGAATTGAATGAAAGGTTGAATAAACCTAATGAAGCTTTGACTTATTTTGAGAATTTGTTGGAAGCATCAAGGAGACCAAAAGATTCTTCTGGATTAGGTCACACTGAACAAAAACCATCTACTAAGAAAGGAGAATCATCAAAGACTGGTGAAAAGAGGAACGCAAAGACAAAGAGAAACAAACCTGTATGCCACCACTGTGGAAAACCAGGACACACTTTAAACATTTTTTGAAGCAAGAATGGTAAGTCCAATCTGTTAGGGATTTTTCTTGTATGAACTACAGTGCTTGAAATGTCTATTTGAACACTATGCTTTCTAATATTGATTCAGGAACAAGAAAATCCTAATTGCTAAGGACTGGATAAGGTCCTTCTTCATTTTTGAGTTCCACATATACTCAGGCAGGTTTTACCTTTTATGATTATTTTTTACACAATATGTTATAGTGTGGACACTGATTTGCTATGTACCTTTGTTAAACCAACTTATAAATCACCTTGCAAATGACCAAGCATAACCAGATGCAAGATTTAACCATACAAACCATGGTCTTAGATATAGCAAAAACCAGTGATACAAGGATTTTCATCCTTCTTCCTTTTATTGTAGGAGGGATAACCTAATGATTCACTCTCCAAGGAATCACTAAAATGGACACTATCCTGCTGACATAGGTCCTTATTGAGTTTAGTTTGTTTGTTCTTAGTAACAAGAGTATTTTGATTAAATTGGTTTTGATGCCTTGAAATGACTTGGATGATAATGGGTTATCAGACCAATTTCTGAACCAGTGCCTATCCTTTGGGTTACAGAGTCAATAAACTAAGATCTCATAGAAACAAAATACAGTAAGCTACCTTACAACCCACATGCAATTCAGATAAGTTGCCTTACAAATTACCTTGTTACCTCTAGGCGATTGTATCAAATCTTTAAAAAACCATTATGCTCCCTGAAACTACTCACAAAACTTAGTTCTTTCCTTAAAAGAAACTTGCAAGCAATTAGATAGTTACCTTATAACCAAAATGCTTCAGAATGTCTTGCAAACTTAAACATAAAAGAGCATACACAGAGAATAAAGAGACATCAATTGAAGAGAGAAAAATTGCACCGTATTTTATTTATATGATCCAGCTTCCATACATGAAAGATTTTGCAACTTCAAAAGATAGACAGAAGTTCAGAACATCTGAATTCTATGATATATTTTTTCTCTTTTCCAAAAAATGCCAACCTCGAAGACCCTTTACAATTACAACTCTTTTGCTATATATAGGTTTTTGACCATCTTGGAATCCCTTAAGGATGCAAAAAGCTTAGGATGGTCGTAGAAAACCTAACCCTAAAACTATAAAAGAAACAAAAGAAAGAAGAAGGGATGGAGCGACCGAGTCAAAAAATGAAAATAGATATTCTTTATTCTTCTCTTGATCTAGCGACTGAAATCAGATTTATATAGAAGGTAGCTGGTAGTATTTATGCTGAGTCTAGATAGCCATGCTTGCATACTCATCTACATTCTCCTTTTTCAATAACTGTTCCTCTTATCTCGAACAGTGCAGTGCCAAGTGTTCACTTTTACTCCTCGTCCAAGATTTCTTCTTCTACTACTGGCTTCTTTCTCTTGGGCGTGGTCATCAACTCCCATGCTTTCACTTCATCATCTGATGGCCACTTAAAGTCTTGAGTACTCTGTAATTGCACCTTTTGTCTATCCCATCTAGCATCAGTGATATTCTTGACATCTAGCAGGAATTTGTTGATGTCAGTCTCTGCTTTGAAAGCTTCATCCAATATTTTATTGAATCCTTCAATATCAACATCT
>MU226540.1:1576738-1606713 GCA_018584345.1 Thuja plicata
TAGAGAATGACACAATGATATACCCTGGGGAAACCTTTCGGTAAAAACCCCAGCACTCCAAAACCTGCACAATGTATTGATCAAAACTATTGCAGCTTACAATACACTTGCAATGCAAGTTCTTTCAGAAGATTACCAAAACCTTGAAGACAAATCATGGTAGCATAAAATGTTCCAACGATACACTCGCATCACTCATCTTCGCAACCCTAAAAAATGCTTATATCATGCGCTTCACTTTTTAGGGCTACTCCCAAAGATAACTGTATTAGTGTACAGTACTCAAATTTATCAGTTGCCACATGTCTTCACCTGTCATTGAATCTTCCTGACATAGCTCTTACGTGTCATAGGAATCTGTCATAATTGTTTTAGCCATGATCTCCTTACACACAATTCAAGATGCGGACACATCAACATTATTTGCAAGAAATACATTTTACAAAACAAATAATAAGAATAGGAATTATCCAAGGTTGAGACACCTTATTCCTAACAAGTCCATATTTGCATATGACAAGATGAAAGACATATTTTAAAGTTAAAGTATCGAGCAATGTCATTTAAGCACTTGAGGTGCCGAGCATCAGTATTAAACTAAGACCAGGCTCGTCAGCATGTGTATCGAGCTAGTTTGGGTTGCGACCGAGAGATTGTCAAAGTCGGCTGAGGACAACTATTTTGCACTAACTCCAACAGACAGAACATTTATTGCAAATCTACCTCAAAGCCTATAAAGGAATGAACCATTCATGATTCATTTCACCATGTGACTTGAGATTTATTGAAGTTTTGAAGCATTGGTCAACTTGATTTTAGCAAAGATTTTCAAAGAATTCTATAGTGTGCCGTCAGCCATTCAGCAAAAGTGTGAACTTCGACAGTTGCCAAGGTACTCTGTTTTATCTTTGAAACCCTTTTATCTTTAAATCATGGCTGCTATTTTGTCTACACCAATTAAGGGAATGGATAAGCAATTGAAAGAAGTTCAATTGGTGAGGAGCGACACCTATGCGCCTCCCAACTTTTGAGCCATTCCTAAGAGCGCTATCAAAGGTGATCTGACTGGAGCCCTATCTTCAATCCCTCCAAAAGTACTTATAATTCATGACATTAGGGCATGTTACATGTGTAAAATTAGTGAAGTTGGAGACCATGAGCTGAGGGAATCCTACAAGAAACTATGCACAGACAGAGCCCTAAAACCTAAACACAATCATCTAGCCGAGCAAGGGTTAACTCAAGCCCTAGAGTTTCCAAGGAATTTCGGGGAAGAATAGATCAAAATTTTTCTTAGCAGGGAACATGATATGAGCATTTGGTTGGAGAATGGACTAGTAAAGATTACCAAGGATATCATACATCGTGTAATTGGTTACCCTACTATCAACGGGAAAAGGACCATGAAATGCCAGAGTAAAGAAGACATAGAGAAGGTCACTAAAGTGTTATGGAACAAAAGGGGAATGACTATTTCCACCATCGAAGACCTAGAACTTGATTTTCTTATGGGGGTTATAGCTCACAAGTTCTATCACTCAAGCTAATTGGACAGTGTTCCTTGCATTGCAGTCGACCAAGCATGGAAAATAATCAAAAAGGATCACACATACGAATTCGATGAGGTACAACTAACACAACTTTCTGAGAACCTTGCATCAATCAGGAAAGCAAAGAATTTTGTGTGTAAGTTCGGATCCTTACTTGTATGCATATTTTTCTATGTTCAAAATAATTTTCCTACCTATGGAGACATAGTATGGAAAATAGATAGACCTATCACCTAATAGATAAATGTACTGATTCAACAGTTAGGTCATAATTTTGATAATTTGATGGGAACATACTTTGTGGAGTTCAAGAAAAGTATGAGACTGAGAAGCAGAATTCCTAGTTCATTAGTGGAACAACATTATGAGGATGTGTGTTTTCTAGTTGACACAGATTACACTTACGTTTATGTTGTAGTACCTAGGGTATCATGGTTAAGGCCATTACCCTATGAAGTAAACATAGATGAAACATCTACATCCATAACATCTTTACTAGTAGAGGAAATTGACAGTACTGGTAAACATTTTGGTAATTATGAAGAATCCAAGGCCAAAATTTCTATGAACCTGAAGGCTGGCACCATGGAAAGAAAGAGGAAAAAGATTGTCAAGAATTTGAAAAAGATGGTTGGCATTGCAAGTGATGAGGAAGCAGAGGATGCTTCTCTAGGATTAACTACTGGACAAGGAGAAGACATACCTAGTGAAGAAGAAGAAGAAGAAGTTGAGTCTGAAGAGGATGTAGTTGCTAAGGGGAAAGGGAAACAACCAATGGTTTCCGAGGCAACCAAAGTAATCAAAATTAAACCTCAGGACACCCTTCCTGCTGTAAATAGACCAAGGACTAGGGAATCATCTATTTCACCTCCTATGGTGAGAACATTAGTATACACAAGGAAGAATGCTGTCGAAAGTAGATCAGGGAAGAAGAAACAAGTTAAGACCAAGGTAGTACCAAGCATTCCTGCCAAAATACCAAGGAAAAGGAGACTAATCTTGAGTGATGAAGAAGATGAGGAAACTGACACTAATGTGTTGAGAAACATACCTACAACATCATTCAAACATCCTATAGAGATTGATGAGGTATGCAAGAACATTAGAAGTTCAACTAGGTTATCTGGATTTAAATTTAATAAATATGAAAAGAAAAGTATAGAAAATAAGGTCAAGTTACAAAAAACTCTATTAGACATGATGAGTACATTCAAATTGACACCTATAGAGATAGGGAATAATGTCCTTATAGAACGTTATGATTTCTTATCTAGTAAATGGGAATTTGCATTGATGACTGAAAGGCAAATTAGGGAAGTAACTTAGGATAGAGTCATCCCACACTTAACAAAGAAACATAAAGAAAAATTTGTTGATCAATATAAGCAAAAGTTTGTACCCAAATATAGAGCTTATGCTATTTTAAAGAATGATATTGAAGGAGTAGTACAATAAAGTACTCAAATTTGGAACGAGATTTTTGGGTTGTCAATTCCAAAAGAGATGAAAAAATATGAAGGAACCTCTGAGAAAATCACCATTGATCAAATAGAAATAGAAACTGAAACACAAAAGGAAATAGGTGATGAGCAAGTTATAGAATTGACAATGGATAGTCCCATTGACACCACACTGGTTGATAATAGCAACGTGGATGCTGAGGATCAGGATGAGCCGATAGACACAACTATTGAATCACCTAACAAGGCTACTGAGGTCGATGAAGAGAAAAATGAAGAAGGGGCCGAGAAAGAGAAACCAGAAGATCAAGAGGTAAATACTAGAAAGCCACCTATTCTAGAGGCTGCTCAGACATTGTTAAACAACGGAGACAAAATGGAAGTAACTGGAGACAAGCCTAAAGAAAAAGAGGCTATACAAGTGTTGGTAAACCTACCACTCTCTACTTCATCTACCCCTAATGGACCCAAAATGGGGAATATACCTGACCAGTAGGAAATCTTGATTAAGATGAAGTCAGCAACTGAATTGCTTACAAACAAAGGAAAGGAAATCATTGAAACTGAGCCGGTTGACAACTCACCTAAGCTGAAAAGGAGGAATCTAAATAAGAAGAAGTCACCAGAACTAAATGTCACATTAGATGAAGTAATTGTGATTCCTAAATGGGATCCTAAGAATTTTTCATACGAGCAAGTTCAAACCCTTCAAGAACTTTTGAGGAGGAAGAAGAGATAGGAAGAAATGAAGAGAGAACAAAAGAAGAAGCAAGTTCTGCATGACATCAAAGATATTTTTGTAAATGCTTTTGATATGGATGATGTAAATGACTAGGAAACTATACTAGAATAGCTAGTTCACATTGTACAAAAGGTGACTGATGATAATATTGAGGCAAATGAAAAAATATTGCAATGGTCTGAGAAAAAGTTCAAGAGCAAAGTACTGGAAAATATATCTGAAAAGATAGCTACACAACAGGTTGAACTTTCTTCTCTCATTGAAATTCTAGAAGAAGTTGCAAACACTGTATTTTCTTTGTACAAAAGACTATGTGATGAATCTTTCTTTACCAAAGAAAATCAATAGTTAATTGAGAAATTGGAACTGGATATGAAGTCAACTGCAAGTTCACTAAGCATGGAGGCTAGCTCTAGCTCCATTCATTTCAATAAGTTAACTCATACAAAGAGGAGGCTAGGCGAGCTTATGGTTGAAGATGGATGAATCAGGGCCAAATCAATTACGATTTAGGCTAATCTGATACCTCATCTGGAGGTTATTTAGAAAGAACTCATACCTGCCAGAGAACTGATAAAGAGAGACTCTCATCTCTCTAATGTAGAAATTTTGGTAAGTCTAGAAATTGAGCTAGAAGTTAAGTTGGAATTTATGAAGTTTTTTAAAGATAGTTGGGACACTTCATTTGCATTGATTCTACAACTTCATAAAAAGTTTTTGGATAAGTACAACCTAACCCCTCCAACTATCAGTGAAAAAAACAAGGGGAAATCAGGAAAGGAAGGAAGGTGAACATATGAACTAAAGGTATATTATGTATAATATGTTTTGAAGGCATGTATACTATGTAGATAATCTATTAAGTATGGAGTATAATCACAGGGGGAGTACTATATGTACTTAGGCAATTTTTGTGGATGTAAACAAAATGATAAGTGTTTTTTCCACTAAATATCAAAGGGGGAGATTGTTAATCTCTAAGTTTTTGTTGATCATTTAGTATCCACACTTGGTCATTTATCCAGGCAGTTTTGGTCATCCACCATTGCGGCCGAGCTAAAATAGTATAGGTCGAGCTACCCAGCAAGTCATTATTGAGAAGAATAGATCATAGATGCTGAGCTATCCAACAATTCTGTGCCAAGCACCAGAGACTTAAGTGCCGAGCAAGACAATTTTGACATACTTGTCAGATATGACACAAACTTTAAGGTAATATGTTTGGCCCGACTTATGGGTGTATTGGGTTGACATATGTGAAGCATTTAATATTCTCTACAGAGTTAATTATGAATTTAATTTTTTTATCCTATGCATGGCATGTAGCCAATCAAAAAATTGGTATGCCTAGGAGGCATAAGTTTTATTTTTGATCGTTGATCTCTAGGTCTATTCGCCAGATTTGAAGAGTATAATAAGATTGCTTCTTACCCTAATTATATGAAAGCGATTGGAGTGCACAAAGAGAAGGTGCATACATACATGAGAGATGTGTGAAGGGTTGTTTTGATAAGAAGCATAGATCTAGCAGAGTAGAAGAGTAGTGACCAGCAGAGTAAGGACATATCAGATTATAAGATCAGAGAAGGCATTATAAAGAGGAGATTCGTTATCAGCATCAGAGTGCATATCGAAGGATCATATCTTGAGACATTCTAATAAGTGTATCAGGTGAAATATCTTAAAAGAGTGGTTCTAGTAGACCTTTCTAAATCTCTTAGTAGAGTGCTTACTTTACTGTAAGTTGAAATCCTTTCACAAGGTAAATTGTAATTATCTAAATCTCTTAACTGGGCAGACCTTTATCTAGGTAGATTGCATATTATGATCAAAATTTTGTAGCCCCAATAGGAACACTTTATTGCTGCAATAGTGAAGAATTTGTGGGTGTCATCCCCACCCCAATTTTACCTATTTGGGTTTCTAGGTTACCAAATTTTGTGTATTGTGTTATTCATTTACTATCATGGATGATACTAGATGTTAGATTGATTACATATTTATATGTTTGTGGATCAGTTTGTTTTAAAGTGATTAAAGTTCAAGATCTGATTCACCCCCCCCACCAAATATTTTTCTTTCCCAATATTGTTTTTCCAACAGATATAATTCACTTAAAAAATATTGTCAATCATCAATCATTCATAGGTAATACATGCTTGAGTCAGTGGATCTAAAAAAAGGAGGAGGTAATAGTTTCGCGGGATATTATCTATACCCTCATCAATTAGGCATTTCTCTTGCTTGAATCAGTTATTTCAATATTGGGAGTCATAGAGTTAAAGCAAAAATTCAAGCATTTTGAGGTTCAACAAGAAAAATCCCTAACAGTATGATCTATGGATTTGGAGCATGTTCAAGATATTTTTATGGATCATTGCTATGTCTTAGTCGACATTCAATGGATCACATTGAGTATTGAGATGAAATGAATTAATATTTTGTAATTAGGTCCTTGGTTGACCTAGTAGAGATAGATTGATGTAATGTGTATATATATGTATTCATTTGTGAATGTGAAAGCATGAGAGGATGATCAAGATTATATGAGATGCTGAAGAGAAGATGTAGGAGTGGAATATGCAATTGAGGTAGAGATTTATTGTACTTATTTGGAACTATTTTGGTATATCAGAGATGCTATTTATTAGTTCGTGAGTTTGGACAATATGTCCTCTATGATTTGAGATAAGATATTGCTGTAAGGTAGTGAACCTTCCTTGGGATTGAGATCCTCATTGTATTTCATCAGTGAGCTCTAGGAAGTGTTCTTGAATGCATGTTCATTCCCCTTTGCAATAATCCTAATAGGGTATAGTATTTCTAACAAAGTGCATTCATCTTATGGTTTCCATCCCCACCGTGGTTTTTCCCCTAACATGATATTTCCATGTCAAAAATCTTGGTGTTATGTGTTGGTTACTATGTTATGATCTTTCTTTCATGTTTATCATTCGTATATGAGATTAAAGTTTATAAGTTGGTTAAAGTTTGAGAATATTGTGACACAATTGATTCACCCCCCTCTCAGTTGTGTGTGATCCTTAAGGTCTAACATTGATGTGTCTCAACATTGGAAATATTTTTATATTAAAGATATTATAATGACAAGCTACAATTATCAAGAGTTAGGTAGGCATATAGCTAACACCAAAATATCAAAGTATTTGAGACATGATCAACTAGAACATGTAGGTCACATGCTAAGCTATAGACCAAAACAATGTTAACCAGATCTAGAATTTTGAATATACATACAACAATATACTATAGCTATACAAGGTCCACTGCATATACAAAGGTTGTTAGGATTAAGTAATACTGAGAGGGGGGGGCTGAATCATCATTACAACACTTTGAATAATCATCAGAAAATAACACATAACTCATAACACCATTATTTGTTGTCGAGGAAATCCTGGCCAAGGAAAAACCCTGATGGGGATGGTACCCAAAAGCATGCACTAAAGTATAATTTCCCTGTAAGGAGACCTAGCCTTGTTAGGAGATGAATATTACATAGTACAATTCCTTTTTAGAGAAATAAAAACCCTATTAAAGGTATACAACACCCTATTAGGGGCCAACTGAGCTTACAACTCTTACAACAAAACTTTTGTTTCAAAGTGTTCTTCAGTAATGAACAAAAACAAGAATCTTCAATGCTTAGATAGTTCTAGTCATAGTTTTCCAATGATCTCTATCCTCCTCTTCTCTTCCATTCGCACATACACATATACATTCGTTCATCAAACTTTCATCATCCTCATCACTTTACAAGAATTCTTCATATATATGTGTGTGTGTGTGTGTGTGTGTATATCTTTCTTATTACCAAGTTGGCTCTCTTAACAATATCACATAGTCAAATCTTAATAAAAAATAAATAATGTAAAGAGAAAATAAAAATTTGGCACCAAAGTGTAGATTATCCAAAATTATAATCCAACTTATCTTGTAAGGAGTCCACACTATACTCCTTAAATCATCGCTGCTATACAACTGCTTTGTTACGTTGTCCTATTGTTTAAACTTGTCTGCAAATCTCTCTAACTCACTGTAATCAAATCCAAAATTGAATCAATGTTAGGTGTAGGTCATATATACCCAATAGTATCTTCCACTAATCTCAAAAGTCATAGCTCATCATACTCAATCTTCACTACCCAAAACAATACTATCATACTCTATTTTTCTGCTTCTGTACTTAGTCATTTTAAAGACTGTATCTCCAAAACATAACTTCATTTGAAGCGATCAATATACTAGATATGTTTCCATAAATGACAACCAAAAAGTGTCTCAAATCATACAAAACTCATCAATTTCCACCAATCTCTCCCTTTGGCATTGATGGCAACACTTAGTGAAAAATGACTAAGTGTGCCAGCTTACTGTTCTTTTTTTTTCATATATATATATATATATATATATATATATATATATATATATATATATACTGACTCATTTTTCTTCTCTTCTCCCCCTTTGACAACAATGATAAAGGTGCATCCAAAATTTACAAAATTGCAGGATTTCAGTGTTTGCTCACCAGTTTGAGTACGTCCTGGAAGGTGTCTTCCATGATCTTCACTTCAGTGCTCCATGAATACATTAACAACTAAATAAAATGAATTAGTCCATTAAGTGCATAAGATGACGTCTTTGTGGCTTTCAATTCTATAGGCATAGAATTTTTCAATGACTTTTCTATCTTCTCCATATTAGATAAATGCACTTCACGAATTGCTAGTTTAGGAGTGAATAAACTCTTCAACAAGCTAAATCTTTTATTGACTCTCCCTTTCTCAATATCTAATACATTCATCTTGTCATAGGTTTTTTTATATCTTTTCCATCTCTAATATGGATTGTGAGGAGGTCTCACAATTGTCCATCATTCTATTCAGTGAAGCCCTTTCCTTTGCCAAAATATCTTCAATGCTCTGAATATGTCTAATAGGATTTATACAATGGCTGTATAGTATCCTTCCATGTGTTAAATAGTTTCTTTCCTTAGTTGTAGCTTCTCTTAGAATTCCCAAGTCCCATGAGATAGACTAACAAACTTCCTTCAACTTCTTTTCTAGATAAATCTTCTCGGCTTTCTCTTCAGCAATCTTCAATAAAGATTCATAGTGACTGTAAAAATCATCAAGTGTCAACCTTAAATTCTCCACTTCATACTTTCCTTGTAATACAATAGGTACAAGGGGGAGTTTTTTCATTGTATTTAATGCCCCAGTAATCACTTTAGATCTTTTATCTCTTTTTTCTTAGATCTTTCCTTAGCTTTAGAGAATGTGATGAAGGATAGTCTCATCAACCCATCCTCATCCATACTGTCAACATCAGTACTCAATGTTCTATCCATAATTTCCAACAAAAAATTATTAGGTGTATCAGGTTCATGTTTTACCTCATCTTTTGCCTCTTTCTCTTTTGTTGTCTCAGTCTCAGTTCTCTGTTCAGACTCAATATTCTTCTCTTCCTCCTTCTGTTCTTCCTTTTCATGTTCTTCTTCTTTTTGTTCTTCCTTCTCCTCTACAATTTTGTTGTCCACACTACTTGCAAATTGGTCCTTCTCATCAAGCTATTTTTCAAGGGTCATAGGCACACCAAAAACATAGAAATTTGGTTGCATTGTATCTTCGCTCATCCCAACATTCACTTCAGCTATCTTAGAACATTCACTAATTCCTATAGGTGTAGGTGTAGTTATTTTAGAAAGTGGAGTATTCTCAAGAATATCAATCATTAATATATGATCTAATTCTTTTTGAGTCTCCTCTATGACTACTTGATACTTTAATGCCATAATATTTACTAATCTAGCCTTACTCCTCAATAGTGGGTTCAGTGCATTAAGTATTCTTTCTCTTTCTTTTATAGAAACTACTGGTAGCATATCATCAATAGTTTGATTTCTAATATCATCATCTTCAATGTGTGCAATTTCAATTCCTTACTTCTAGTCTACCATAAATATCTTCAGGTACACTTCCCTCTAATTCTAGTAGGTTCTTCTTGAAAACAAGTAAGTGATTTACTACAATATCTTCAATCTTAATCTTATATGATTCCTCATACTTGCCATAGTAATTGTTCATAAAAAAAAGATTACCTTTCTCAATAGCTCTCTTTTCAATCATCTTTAAGTCTATCTTCCATACTTGTCTATCATTAGTGGTCTATTTCTATGTTTACTTCTCTTCTGCTTTAGTCCTCTGTTCTTTAGGAGGTAAATTTGGTTTGGTAGATCTAGTGCTTCTCTGAGGTACAATCTTAACTACTTCTTCTTGTGATGTCTTCAGTAGTGGTGAAGGGGTGGTAACATCAATAATAGTAGAAGGTGGACTAGTTACTATCACAACTTCAAGAGGTGGAAGGGTTGCAGTAGCAGTACTTTCCAATCCAAAAGATTTCTCTGCTATCTTCTTCTTCAATTCTCTCAATTATTCTTTAGTGAAACCTGCCTTTGCTCCACATTCATCAAAAATGTTTTCAACTTTCCTCTTCCTCATGCTTGTGGTCTGCTCTTCTCTGAATTTTGCTGACTTTTCCTCATAGGTTCCCCATCTCTCCTCAAATGAATCTATCTTAGATGCCAACACATGTTCAATCTACATAATTAGGACATTATAACTAACTTCATAGCCCATAGGGTAACACCATTTTACCCTAGGTATAGCTGCCTCAAAACATACACAGTTTGTCTCAACCATAAAAAATATTGTGTCCTTATAATTTTTAACTAGTTCTTTAGGAATTCTGATTCTTTCCTTCATTTGCCTCTAAAGAATATTGATCATCCCAAATAGTTCTCCATCAACCCATGTGCTATTCTATCTTTGGTATCTCTCATAAATCTGAATACTAGTAGGTATCCCTTTTCTCCAACCACTTGGGTGCATGCCAAGAAACTTGTGCTCAATAAGGATATACATATGCACTAAGAGTGAGCCAAATTGAAAGGTTTTGTACTTGTCCTTCTTGATTAGTTTGACATTATCCAAAAATTGTTGTGCTAGAACCTCGCATAGATTATAAGTAGTATTTTCTTTCACCATTATGTAGGCCATTGTGATAACACCTGCAGATACTGAGTTAGGTCTACTGCTGTAGTAGAATTTGTAACCAAGTATCTGTTGACGAGGTTTTGTTGACTGGGTCCGCCAACAGTCATAAGTTGTCACCGGGTACCGGGGGTACCGGCCAACTCCGCACGCAAAGGTTGTCCAGGGAAATTATATTCCTCGGGCCTTCAAGCACCTGGGTGTCGGGTCATGACGGTGCGGGGCTTCATTGGGAGAAGTGACTATTTTTGAGGGGGATAGCTGGTTTCTTAAACTCATTATCTCCAGAGATTCAATAAAGTAAGGTTTCCCCTAGCATTCCACACTTAGCAAAAAAAATGAAAAAGATCCTGCAGGGTTAGAAACACTTCATCTAACTATAGTCATGTTTAAACATTTAGAACATCAATAATACTCTGACATACTACACTAAATATCGAAGAAATACATAACCATCAGTTAGAACTTCATCAGTAGTGAGGGAAAAGAGGTCGTTAATCTATTTTAACATATCAGAGTAGAAGACATAAAGAACGTAAAACATGAAATACCATTAAATTAGAAGCAGGAATGCCAACAACATCATTGCAAAGAGTTCTTCCTTCTTTATTAATGTCTCTTCCAGCAAGCACTGGTTCGTGATACAATGGTGGCTCCAGGGGAGCATCTAACTATTGAAAACAGAACAATGGAGCATTGAGCTCTGTAACTTAAAATGAGAAATCACTTCGCTATTACTATGGACAATAAAATTATCAATTTCACCGACACTTGGAAATGGGCGAGTCTGGCTATTTATACAACTCTCTTCTAACCCTAACCCTATTTTACATCATGCTTCAATAAAATACAATATCCGGGGTCGGTACTACTTGCGCCACCCTACAAAAGACCTTGAGACAGAATAGGCCTGCCATGTCAGAAGAATGAGACAAGAATATACAACGGAAGAATCGACCTCGAGAAGAGAGCTAGGAAGGAGAAGGAAGAAAGTAGGTCCCCTAAGGATCGAGGCTACATGCCTCATAAATGGAAAATGTGGCACCCTGTCTCCAATGTACTAGGTGTACCTCTGAGCGGCACCTTGAGAAGACCATCCTGTCAGAAAACCAACTGTTAAGTCGACGCCTCCTTGATGTAGCCAACCACCCTCTGACAGCTTTTATTAACCGCTTCTGAAAGTGACCGGTCGGCCTCGGGGACCGGGACACGGATCACTTGAAGGAATACAAAATTTTGGATCCGGGACTCTGGGATCTGGGAACTTACGTCCCAAGAAGAATAAAGAATACCTAACGCTCGAGTTCTCCCTGGCCTCTGGAGAAATCTCAAGGTTGCTTATTATCATTGAAATCCTGGAGGAGATGGGAAATGCCATCTTCATCAATATCTTTTAAGCTGGCCCTTCGGTACTTGGCCACTTTAATTTGTTCCCCCAGGTCTGGAACATTCTCTTTAAACTCGTCGGCCATTCTTGCCGCGTCATGACCACTAAGTATCATGCAAGTTAACTTTTCCATTTGGGCCCCATCTATCCCCTCTGGGGATTGATATCGGGACTTCATTATTTCATCAAAACTCCCCAAAACTGAATCTTCGGGGGTACATGTATCTGTGCTGAGGGGGTTGGCCCCGAAAGTCTTTATTACAAAAGACTTATATGAATTAAAAGAATATTTCACAGCATTAACCTTATCTTGTAGAGACCCTACCAATTGCTTGATTACCTCCAATGTGAGGTTGAGTCTGGAGTGCTGGGTTCTCACAAAATCAAATGATTCATCCCCCAGAATTCTGGATTCAGAAATCATATCCTCTCCTAGAGTAAGGAGTTCCTCAAGCTACACATTCCATGCTTGATAATTCTCAGTATCACCCTCCCACAGGTCAATAAGAGTCTCTGCCTGGTGAATGACCTACTGGGCCGCATATAAATCTAGGAGGATAGACACCAGGAAACACTGGGTGTTTCCTATCTGCAGGGCGACCCACTCGTCAACTGCCTGGGCCTTCTTCTTCATTATGCATAGGGAGTCTATGTCACTCTGTGGTATATCTTCAGAGGTGGAGGCCTCTGGAGGAGCGGCATTGATAGGTCGAGCCAGCTCAGTGAGCAACCCCATAAGGTTTCTGTTCTTTGCCTTTTCTGCTTTGAGCCTCTGGGATTCCTTCTCATAACGAGCTTCCACTGCCCTTGCTACCTCCTTCAGCAAGTCCACCTCACCCTGCTTCCCTCTTTTACCCAGTGATACCTCTGTAATGTTATAATCTTTAGGCTCTGCGATTGCTTCATCGACACCTAGGGGAGGTGTTGCCACAACGACAACTGTTTCTCCGCCCAGCCCAGTTTGAAGGGTATGAACTATCCAAGTTTTCTTGGCCTTTGGGGGGGCCTGGACTTGGGCCATCATTTCAGCCAGGGAGAGAGGAGTCACGGGAGCGGACTGAGCTTTCGTTTTTCTGCTCTCAATCAGCCACTGAGGCGGTAGGGGTGGCCTTCCTGCCAGAATTTGTTCCCTTGATTCTTCCCCGGTGTCCTATGGCTGTTGTTCCTCAGTGACATGGACCTCATCCGTCCCTCTCCCTACATCTACTTCTTCTGCAGCAACATTTTCTTCATCAACCTCCATCTCCTTAGCCTTGTCCTCTGTATCTATTACTTGGTCTGGACTTTGGTAGGCTTCCTCAGGGATTTCTTATTCAAGTTGCTCTACTTGTTTCTCTTCTACTACTGTCGGGGCTTCTTCCTCTATTGGCACCTCTTTTGGCAGTAGGGGAGGTGTTGGGCCAAGATTTAGAGTTTGGGCCACGGTAATCACCTGCCCAAAGGTTGCTCTTGGGAGTGGCCCTTGGAACGTGGTGGCTGGGGTTACGGTTATTCCTGAAGGTCCCATTCCCCTAGCAGATGCCATTTGTTCACCTTGCCTTTGTTGGTCCACCCCCAGACCCTGCATTTCTTGAGCCCCAAAGGAAATCTCTGGCTCTGACTCCTTTTCTTCTTCCTGCTTTTCTTGTCCCTGTGCAGGCTCTTGTTCAGTAGCGTCTTGCTTTGCAACTCCCTGTTCTGCCCTGGGGACTTCTACCTCTATTTGTCTATTGTCCCCCTACAAGTTTCCAAACTTTTCAATTTAAAATACATCATCAAATTCTTCTTGCGGAGGGGGACTGGTCGGGACTTCTACAGGCTCTATTTCCTTCTCCGGCTCTGGGGACCTGGAACAGAGGATTTCTACTTGTTGGGCTTGGGATGTTCCCAGCCCCGGCTCTGCCTTAGGCTTCTTATTAGGCTTCTTCTTTCTCTGGGTAACCAAAGGTGGTCCCGCATCCCTTATTACTGCCGCTTCCATGGGATCCACCCCCGTTGCCTTCACCATTAAGGCTTCCAGTGATGGGGGGAAGAGGGATGAATTGGCCTAGCCATGAGCGGTGGAGTGGCCAGCCGTGTTATTAATTGCTCACTCATCTGTTGGGACGCTGCCACTGATTGTTTGATCTGTTCCTTGATGGGGACTTCTTGCACAGGAGGGGTCATGTCTATTATTTTTCCTTTATCTACTCCCTGCAAAGAAGTCCCGGCCCCTAGAGTCAACCTTAGCGCCGGCTGCGGAGTCAATTTTGGTGCCAGCTAGGCTGCTCGGTGGGTACTTCCAGGGCACACCTTCTTGGAATAGGTGTGACTTCGCTCGACCACCTCTCGAGTGAAGTCCTCAATTGTGGGCCCTTCCTGGGTGTCCTAGTTTACTGGTGTAAGAGTCTTTGTGTCAATCCCCTTTGCCTTGTACTTGGGATCGGTAGTGGGGGTAGCATCTAAGAAGTCCGCTGGGAACCTCCTGAGCTTCAACTTTTGCATCATGCCAGCCGTCATTCTGACATAGTGCCTGCTCTGCACCTCCATGTTGTCTTGGCATCTGAAGTCTTCCATATGGATGTGACGGGGCTCTGAAGCCCGAGACAGTGCTGTTGCAATCTTGCCATACGGATCAAAATTTTTCTGCGCCAAATAAAATTCTCCTAAGTTGTAACTTTTCAATTCATTGTCCACCTCCTTTGCGGTGGCCAAGCTGCATGTGCTGTTCCCGTAGGTGATTGGGAATGGAATGTTGGGTATCTTTTTGAGGGAAAAGAGGGTGTGCACCTCGATCATTTTCCTGTAATACTCTAAGAGCACGATCTTGTCCCCACAGTGTTTGGGCAACAAGTAGGGTTTCCCAGAGAAGCTAGTGACCCTAATGTAGGTGTGTTGTTGGAACTAAATGTAATAATGTCCATAACTATGGACCAAATTCATCGCCTCTGAGGACAGGCGGTATCCAGCATCCCGGGTGGGTGTAAGCAGATGATAATAAATGAATGCGTTGTTTACCCGATAAAAACTGGGGAAGCTGGCCTCCCATTGAACTTGTGGGAAACGATCCCATGGTGCCTTTTGTCCTAGGCCAATCTTGAGCACACTGTCTATAAGTAGGCCATGGGCGTGGGGCCTCTGCTGCGCTAGGGCCTAGAAAACATAGGAAGACATGTAGAATTTCTTCTTCCTGTTTAGCTGCTGGAACTGGGAGTCGACATGGTTGGAAATTATTATCGCCCAGTCAAAGTATCCTCCCTTGGTGGAGATGCCGAGGAGGAAGTAGTACATCCATCTAGCAAACTCTTGGGCGGAGGGCTTCCCAAAGACTCGAGCCAATGCTATCATTCCCATTTGAATACTCTCTTTGAACTCGGAGCGGGGATTCTCTATCTTCATTCTTTTAGGGTCCCTCTTTGGGGCCTTGAGCCAATGGGTATTCATGTATACCCGGGCGGCATCCTCTAGCTATGTGAATTGGGCCAAGGCATTAGTCCTTGTAACCACTGAGGCCTTAGAAAATTGTGGGATTCCTAGTCTGGCCTGGAATGTGACTGGGTCAAGAGATACCAGAGGAGTAGGGTATCGAATTGGTTCTGCGGCCACGAGCATAATGGCCCAAACAGAATAATTATAGTTGGTGGCCAATGTCAAGATAAGCTCCATAGATTGCACAGAGCATGGGAAACAAGATGCCTTAAGGATTTCAGAGTCCCCGACATTGATTGCCAGCTGATCTCCAGCCTGTTGCTAGATGTACATTATTTTCACCAAGGCCTGCATGTCCGGCCATGTTCCGACGCTGGTGTCGGTTATAAGCTTAACTTTGGACTCGATCTTTGAGCCCATAATGACATTGTCTTGCATGAATTTCATAGTCAGGGGCATCTTCTCCAAGGCCTTCTCCATTTTAGACTTTACTGTCGCCCTGGTGGCTACCGCAGAAGGTAGCTCTGGACTTCTAGGTGGAGATGATGCAGATGCTTCAGACATGCTTGGGAAACAAACTCTAGAAACCTGCAAGGCAAAGCGACTATCAGAACATATTAATCAAAACAAATATTCTAGGGTCTGGAGATCTTACCACCGTGATGTTTCATGCAAAGATAACCGAAAAACAAACGCATCACATAAACTTAAGATTTTTATTAAACATCTGGGTCTTGGGATTTTGTCACACTTGACAAAGACACAGGATGGCTAATCATAGGAGACTCGGATCCTGGAGAAGTATCCATTGGTGATGCCATGTAAAAAGGTAAGTCATCAAGCCCACGTGGGCACCACGTGCGTAGGTATTAAATGGAAGTTATGACGATGACAATGGAGCCAACTGTCTGAATGCGTGAAAAGTGAAGGCCTCTTGGCTAGAGTTGATTGTGTGCATGGGACATAAATGAGGGTCTGATTGGTTTTATGGAAGAGAGAGAAAATGTCCTATTTGAAACCGACTGAGAGCTGAGTTTCACATAGGTGGTTTTCTGCCCTGAAGCGAGTTCATGGGTGGAAAAATAGAAACACAGGTGACTCGACAGCCTTTTCAAGCCACCTGGAAGGATATACATGAAGGTCGAGGAATATATACATAGAAATGGAGGGATATATAAAGACTATACATAAATATACACACATATACACAAATATACAATGTCAAACGATGTCTGTGGGAAACCAGGCAAGGGAGAGTATATACATCTATCTACAAACTGACCACTTCTGCACAGAGGGCGGATGACCCTCTGGCAGAGCTGACCCACCAACGGGTGGTAGAACCAAAAAATGGAAAACAAATGAAACAGAAAGATGACAAATGAAAGCAAGACAAAGAAACACCAAACAAACCAGAAGAAAACAGAAAGGCGAGAACGGAAACACCAACCTGAAAATGTTGAAAGGTGGAGGAAAGGAGTTACCGCGGGAGCTCTGCAACAGCTTTAGTTGTCAAATGGTCACAATCGCCACCATGAAGCACTCACAATCATCTAAAAATGACTGGAAGTGTTAAGCACTGATTATCACTAACTCTCTGCAAATTGCTTTGTTAATCACTTTGAGTGCTCGAAATTTTTAATCGCGGTAAATGTGAAAATGACAGATAAGTTCTATTTATACCCGTGGACAATCAAACCTCCAAACCCCGGGCCTGGGGATTCCCCGCAATGATATCCTTAAGAACATCATGGCGAAGAATCCCAGAGTTTAGAGTCTGGTTCCCAACGAAGAATGACCTCCGGGACTGGAGTCCCGGAGGTGAAAAACTAAACAAACAAAACACAACAATGGGGAAGAAAACCTCGGAGAAAGAAAACAAAAAGGGAAATTGGACAAGGCAAAGCCGCAAGAAAAAAACAAACAAAAGAAAAAGGGGGGACCCAACATTTTGCACACAAAATGTAGGGACGGGGATGCAGGGCATAACAAATGGCGACTATCTGGGACAAATGCCTTAGTGCATTTGAGAACTATAGAATCTCTGGTTAGCAAAACTGGAACAAGCCGCTTCCCAAAGCGTCTGATAGGAAAAGAGAAACATATCTAAGAGGATCCAACCACACAGGAATTAGTCCAGATTCCTTCATCAGTGGTTTCATGTGTGCTTTGGAAGGAAATCAAGTTGATGACCTTTGGGAGGAGTAGAGAAGAGGCACTAATTACATCGAACCAGTCGTCAATTTGCTCGCTTCCCCTGGAGACTGGAGTTTCATCCCGCTTTTTCTCTTTTTTTTTTTTTAGTGTTTGCTTCTAGGTGGGGAAGGTGGTACTTCTTTCACCATTAAACTTTGAGCTTAGCTAATTTCAATGGTGGTACTTCTTTCACCTGTCCACCTATACTTAGATGTTTGAAGAGGGGATAAAGCTCTGGACCCAGAAAGAATTCCTTAAAGTTTTAGACCTGGGTCAACCAATCAGTACAACTGATCTACCCTCAGCGTGTCTGATTACTTGTTCCTTATATTACTTGTGTTCACTGATTGCCAGACTCCCGAAGACAACACCAGATGGATATTTCTCAAAATGTGCCATAACTTGTGAAACAACCCCGGAGACCGGGCCGACTCCACTATGCTAAAGATAGATTTTGAAGTTCACCATGCCATAGACATCGCACTGGAAACTAGAATTCATGCAAAGCATTCCAATTCCTGCAAGATAGAACAAAACACCAGGACCCCAGAAGAAAACTGAAAATGAAAGCAAAGACAACAAAAGAGGACTGCCCTGAAGGATAGCCGACAAGGCTATTTACAAGATAGGGTACCTCGCAGCGAGGCACCCGAAAGAAATATTTACAAGTGGAAGGCTTTGCATATAATACAACTTTGGACAAACTTACCCTACTCAAAGTAGTGTTTGAGAAACTGTCCATTAACGGGCAATGCAACAGGTTCCCTAGTCAAGGTGTTGAGGCGGTAAGTATTTGCCCCACAGATTTTGGAGATTAGGTATGGTCCAAGCCAGAGCTGTTGGAACTTGGTATACTTTCCTTTCTTCTCCCGGGCCTTATCCCACAATAGGACCAGATTTGAGATCTGAAAAGCCTTGTATTGGGCTCTTTTGTCAAACTATCATTTTACCACTGCTTGATGACACGCAAAATGTTCAAGGGCTGTGTCTCGCTACTCTTCCATTCACACCAGATTTAAGAGCCAAACCTCCACGATGTTGTCCCTGTTGCTAAATTCCTACATAAACTGTAAGACTGGGATCTGTAAGTTGACTGGGAATATAGGGTTCTGACCATAAACCAAATGGAATGGGGATGTTCCTAGGGCGGCCTTGACGTGAATGCGATCTGCCCAGAGGGTGAATTTCAACTTTTGATGCCAATCCCGGGGATTCTATTCTAGCAGGTGTTTGATCACTTCGAGTAGATTTTTGTTCATTGATTCAGCAACGCTGTTTCCCTGTGGATAATAGTTGCTAGAGAACTTCAAAGTGATCTTCCGATTGTAGGTCCATTCGAGTAACTGCGCTGAAGAAAATTCTAGACCATTGTCACATACCAAAGCAAAGGGCATTCCAAACTGTGTGACAATGTTTTCTTCCAGGAATTTGATAACTATGTCTGCCGTGTTGTTTTTGCACGGTATAGCCTCAGACCACCGAGTGTAATAATCAGTGGTAGTGAGTATGTATCAGTGACTGGAAGATGAGTTGGGGTTGATTTCCCTGATGAATTCAAATGCCCACTGGGTGAAGGGTCTAGCCTCGTAGACTGGTTGTAAAGGCATGGCTGGGTTACACTCACGATGCGCTGTGATTTGGCAAGTATGGAATTTCCTTACATGAGTGTAAACATCCTTGAATATACAGGGACAATAGTATCCAGCCTGAAGGATCTGATGGGTGGTGGCGTCGGCTGAGCCATGCCCGGTTCCAAACTGCCCATGAAATTCATTAATCACTTTTACAGCTTGGTCCCTGTTAATGCACCGGAGGTACACTCCCTCGTAGTTTCTGCGGTAGAGTGCAGAGTTTTTAATCATGAAGTGAGCACTCTTCATCCGTAGGGCATGGCATTTGTGGGGAGGTAATCCCTCTGGGAATTTATTATTTAGTAGAAAATATACCAAATCGGTATACCACGGGTCCTGGGTGATGGACTCCATGGTGTAAGTTTGACATTCTATGTGGGGGGTCTCTTCTGCCATCACTCGAATTAGTCCCTGGCCCTGGACTATCTTCATGGGCTGCATTTCTAAGTCATACTCCTGGAGGATGGCCATCCATTTCCCCCATCTCTCACGCAATTTGCTCTACATCAGCAGAGACTTGATGGCCTGGTCTGAAATGATAGCATGTACTTTACTCCAGAGAATATAATGCCAGAATTTCTTCACGGTGTGAACTAGAGCAAAGGCCTACTTTTCTAGTGATGAATATCAGACTTTGGCATTCTTGAAGAGGGAACTCATGAAAGCTATTGGTCATTCCTCCCCTTTAACCTTTTAAGTCAACACTGCCGCGGCAGAGTGTGGCAAAGCAAAGGAGTAAATGTAAAATGGGAGGGAATAGTCTAGATTAGCCAGGACGGGTGCTTTCATTATTGTCTATTTGATCTGGGCGAACGCCCGCTTTTCTTCAGGACTCCACTCAATCTTGGTATCCTTCTTCATCATCTCGTTGAGCGGTTTGACTATTTCTACGAATCCCATGATGAACCGCCAGATGAAGTTGATATTTCTGAAGAAGGATCGCATCTCTTTCTTGCTGCCAGGCATTTGTAATTTTAGCAATGCTTCGACTCTATCAGGGTCTATGGATATATCCTTCTTAGAGATGATATGCCTGAGCAACTTCCCCTTAGTGACCCCGAATATGCACTTCTTGGGGTTGAGGGATATTCCATACCGGTGACATCTCTCGCAGATCTGAGCGAGCTGGGTGGAATGGTCACGTTTGTCCCAGGAAAATATGGTCAAATCATCCGTGTAGATGATTATGCACCAATTCACAAGGCCCTTGAATGCAATGTCCATAGCCTTCTGAAATGTAGCCCCTGCATTGATCAGACCAAAGGGCATTATTCTGTATGCAAACGTTCCCCACTTGGTGGTAAACATTGTTTTCTCCATGTCTTTGTACTTAACCATGACCTAGTTATATCCTGAGTATCTATCCAAGAAGGACATCATCTAGGATCAATTCACTATCTGCAACACCTCATCTAACAAAGGGAGGGGGTGATTATCTTTCTTGGAGGCCTTGTTCAAGTTTCAAAAATCCACGCAAAGGTGGATCTCACCGTTCTTCTTCCTCATAGGGACGACGTTGGAAACCCATGTAGTGTGCCAGATTGGAAAGATTATCTAGGCTGATAGCAGTTTTTCTACCTCCTAGCGAATTAGAGGCTCGATTAGGGGGTTGACCAGTCTTTGATTTTGCCGAAAGGGCTTAGCATCAGGTTTCAGGGAAATAGTATGGGTCATGATGGATGTTTCATATGTTTTCAAGTCTTTATAACCCCAGGCAATTACGTCGATGTATTCTTAGAGAACCGCGAGAATCTTCTCCTTTTTCTCAGGGGAACAGGAGGTACCAATGTGAGTAATCTTTTCCTCACCGGGCTGGCCGATGTTAACCTTTTCAAACTTTCCTCCCTCGGAAGAGGATGACACCTTCTCACGGGCCTGAGGGTCTGAGTCGAAGATTAATTCCAGTGCAACCATCCCCTTTGGGATGGTGTTAGTAGGTAGGTCCATGATCCCATCATCTTCATCACCCTGCCCAGTATCGTCATGGTCTCATTCTTCTACTATCTGGTTTTCAAAGACGCCAACATTCGCCATGAAGGCCAGGATATGCTGATCGTCCTCAAAAAATTGAAAGTGGGTGACATTATCTGGAATGGACAGGGTGGGGACCATCTCAACTGAGAATCTCCGGAGTCATGAGCCAGCCATTAGCTCAAGGGTGCTGACAGAAATAGTAAGGGCATCCGGGATGTAGTTCCGTCACAAGGGGATGAGGTCAATGCCAAAAGCATCGAAATCTTTAATAAGGTTCCAAGCCCGGTTGTGGTATGTGGCCAGCCTTTTTTTGTTACATGTGTATTGACTCTGGATTTGTTTTACAATCAACTCTGAATCACCTAGAGCCTCGAGGTGGGTGACACCTTTCCTTAACACAAATAAGAGTCCAAGGACCAAAGCCTCGTACTCTGTGACATTGTTTGTATAGTTAAACTGTAATCTGTAGGACGTGAGGAAGGACTTTCCTCACGGGTTGATTAGTTCTACCCCAGCCCCGTAGCCTTGCTTGGATCGGGACCCATCAAACTTGAGGGTCCATAAGTCATTGTTTGTAATCTGGGGCTGAGGAAGGGGAGTAGTCTTTGGATTGCTGTTGGGAGATTTGGGAGGGGCTCCCTCCCCAACTACTGGCGTGAATGTAGAATTTACCTCTGGAGGTGTTTGGATTTGAGATTCCCAGGGAGATGGCATCAAAGGAGTGCATCCTGTAGGAACACTGGGCCTCGGGGAATCAGTTACATGTTGTTTATTTTGGAAGGTATCGAGGTGCCAGTTAGCGATCGAAAGACATGGCCCACACTCGAGCTCTGAATGTTTCTGGTAGTGCACTCGGCACCAAGTGCTAGACAGGAGTGTAGCAAGGGTTGCTGTGGCACCTTGAGAGTCAACCTCAACTCTCATCTTTTCTTCTAGGTCCTGGGCTCTCTGCAGCACTGCGGGATCCTCTCCGGGGATGAAATTGAATGTTAAAATTTCAAAGGGTCGGTACACCCCCAGGGAAGTCTTAGAGAAAAAGACCTCATTGACCCTCCCAACCTCAGTAAGGGCCTGTTTCATTTGGGGTTCACTTTCGACCCAGATCTTATTTGATTCTCCTTCCCATGGAAGCCATAAATGAGTGAAGTCGGTTGAAAAGTATCCATTCAAGGACTTAGATCAATTCTGACTTAATAACATCCCGTAAGTTTCTGGGATGTCTACCACTTGGATGTCAATTATGCTGGCTATCCTAGGGTCCTGGATAAGCTATATCTAGATGTTCTTCGATTCCCCCACCATTTTTATAGCAGTCTTATCCAATTGGATCACTGGACCATTAGATGGGGTGGGATAGAATCTGAGCTTCTGACAAATGGACAAGGGCATGATGTTACCTGAAGCTCTGGAGTCTACTAAGCAGTTGTGTATATTTTTGCCTTGGATATTCAGGCTTAGTAGGAAGGGAGGATCCTCATTGTTCCCCCGAAAGATGGCCACATTAGCATCTTTGAATGAGACAGTCTTGGGCGGGCGGCTGACGACTTTCGGGTTCCCCAAGAGCTTCAGAAGAGACTTCTTCTACTTGAGACAGTTTAGCAAAACCTCCATCAAGGTCATAGAGGTGGTGGTCTATTCTAATGCCTTCGTAATGTCGAATCTTCCTTTTGTGAATTGGTGATTTTCCTCAGCCAGATCTTTTGCTTGGTTAGAGCTAGGACCTTTTGGAGGAGCGGGTCGGTCAGTCATGTTATTCCAGGGAGGAGGAGTGTCATTGATAGGAGGTGTGGGCATGTAAGCTAGTCCTTTACCAACCTGACTCTGAGTATTATATTGAGTCCATGGGTTAGTGAAGGCATTGGCCTTGAAGGGTGGGATAGATTCATCAAAGAATCCTTGCAATTCAGATTCTTTTTCATCCTCCCTGAAAGTTCTGAAGAAGATAGTGTCACAGGTGAAGGCACTGTGGGTTGGATTTTGGACAGGAGGCTCTAGAGGGGTGGTATCATGCGACTGTTGTCTGTCTAGTTGGGAAATCATGATGACCTTTTCCAAGGTGGTACAATTCACCTCATTGTGTGAACCCATGTCGTGCAATCCACACCAATTAGTCATGGGCTGGAAGTTTGCAACGGGTGTGAAATGTGATGGTCCAGCACCATTTTGGTTGGCATTTTGATTCAGAGGTGGGCCTCCAGTGTTTGTGTTATTATTCTATTATTGTTGATTGGGCCTAGACCCATTGTTGAAGTTTCTTCCTCCGGCGTTGTTGTTTCATTGGCTGGAAAAAATGTTTCCCCTCTAAGAATTTGAATTCTGGGGTGCGTAGGACCCCGCCTTCAGTTGGCCCATGTCCATAGTTAAGGTAGACAACATTCGCCGGAGGGATTTGACCTCGGCGGTCAATGGGGTGTTGGCATCACAATGTGACGGTTGTTTTTGTTATTGGCTTCTTGGGAAGGCAGCAGTGTTAGCTAGAGTCAAGGGCGGCAATCCTCCAGTCGCAGATGACTGAAAGAAGGGCACTCCAGACGGTTGTGTCTGAGACTATTGTGCTTGTTGCGGCTGATTCCAAGGAAAAGTTTCCAGACCCGGCACCGTCTGGGTCTGTGTTGGGTAAATGTACCAGGCCTGCTAGTCTATCAGGGGTGGTGGAGGATTCATTGCCATCAAGGGGGAACCCATCGCCAGATTGGGGTTGTACCCCCTAGCATACACAGTTCCACCGGGGATCATGTTGAAGGGTGCATTCTGCCCAATCCCGCCCGGGGATTTGTTGAGGCCACGAGACAATTCTAGAGCTAGGTTGTAAACTTTTTCCAAGGTGTCCTGGTCACCCACGGTAGTTGTTCTCCAAAGGAGAGTGGCAATGAAAGGGTCCATCGCGTTAAGGTAAGTCTGTATGGTTACTTTCGGGGACAGAATAAAAGGGCCCGTGCACTGCTTCAGGGCGCACTGGAACCTATGGTTGAATGCTGCAAGAGGTTCATTGGGCTCCTTTCTGATGGAGATGAACTAGCTATGGGACCATGCTGGGTTCACATGCATGTGAAAGGCAGCCAGGAAGGCGTCCTCCATGTCCTGCCAACTATTTACGGAGTTGGCAGGGAGGTTAAGGTACCAGTTCAACTCGCCTTGCCCTAAAGACAAGGGAAACATATGGGTCACAAAATCTTCATGCTAGATCCAGTGTTGGTTCATGGCATCCTTGTATGCCTGTAAATTCTCTTCTGTGGTTTGTGAGCCTAAGTGCTCATATCATGGGCAGATCTTCTCCGGGTGAGAGGGTAAGTCATTGATTGTGCCCAGAAAAGTTCTCATTGGGGACCCGGTGTTTCCGAAATACACGGCCATTAGGGGAATTAGATGTTGGGTAGTTTGGGCACTGGTTCCCAGGATTTCCTGGGAAGTTCGGGTATTCATAGGTATGCTAGATCCCCATACAATAGTGGCTGGTATGTTTTTTGAGGTCCATTTCTTTCGAGCAGGAGGCTTGAGTTCGACAAACCTTTCGGGGTTCGAGGTAGACCTAAGGATTCTTTCAAATTTTGCTGGGGAGAAAGACCCAATCCCGCTGAAGGCTTAACTCTTAAAACTATAACTTGGGGAACCCTTAGGAGGTGTAAAATTAGAATCTCGGGAGGGGGATGAGTTCATGCCCTCCCTCTAGCGCTAGTTTCTGTTGACGGGGTTTTGTTGACCGGGTCCGCCAACAGTCATAAGTTGTCACCAGGTACCGGGGGTACCGGCCAACTCCACTTGCAAAGGTTGTCCAGGGAAATTATATTCCCTGGGCCTTCAAGCACCTGGATGTCAGGTCACAACGGTGCGGGGCTCGATTGGGAGAAGTGACTATTTTCGAGGGGGATAGCTGGTTTCTTCAACTCATTATCTCTGGAGATTCAATAAAGTGAGGTTTCCCTTAGCGTTCCACACTTAGAAAATAAAATAAAAAAGATCCTGCAGGGTTAGAAATACTTCATCTAACTATAGTCATGTTTAAACATTTAGAACATCAATAATACTCTGACATACTACACTAAATACTGAAGAAATACATAACCATCAGTTAGAACTTCATTAGTAGCGAGGGAAAAGAGGTCGTTAATCTATTTTAATATATCAAAGTAGAAGATATAAAGAACGTAAAATATGAAATACCATTAACTCAGAAGTAGGAATGCCAACAACATCATTACAAAGAGTTCTTCCTTCTTTATTAATGTCTCTTCCAGCAAGCACTGGTGCGTGATACAATGGTAGCTCCAGGAGAGCATCTAACTATTGAAAATAGAACAATGGAGCATTGAGCTCTGCAACTTAAAATGAGAAATCACTTCGCTATTACTATGGACAAAAAAATCATCAATTTCGCCGACCCTTGGAAATGGGCCGGTCTGGCTATTTATACAACTCTCTTCTAACCCTAACCCTATTTTACATCATGCTTCAATAAAATACAATATCTGGGGGCTGGTACTACCTGCGCCACCCTACAAAAGACCTTGAGATGGAATAGGCCTGCCATGTCAGAAGAATGAGACAAGAATATACAGTGGAAGAATCAACCTTGAGAAGAGAGCTAGGAAGGAGAAGGAAGAAAGTAGGTCCCATGGGGATCGAGGCTACATGCCTCATAAATGGGAAATGCGGCACCCTGTCTCCAATGCGCTAGGTGTACCTTTGAGCGGTGCCTCAAGAAGACCATCCTGTCAGAAAACCAATTGTTAAGTTGACGCCTCCTTGATGTAGCCAACCACCCTCTGACAGCTTTTATTAACCGCTTCTGAAAGTGACCGGTCGGCCTCAGGGACCAGGACACAGATCACTTGAAAGAATACAAAATTTTGGATCTGGGACTCCGGGATCTAGGAACTTACGTCCCAAAAAGAATAAAGAATACTTAACGCTCGAGTTCTCCCCGGCCTCCAGAGAAAGCTCAAGGTTTCTTATTATCATTGAAAGCCTGGAGGAGACGGGAAATGCCATCTTCATCAATATCTTTTAAGCTGGCCCTTCGTTACTTGGCCACTTCAATTTGTTCCCCCAGGTTCAAAACATTCTCTTTAAACTCATCAACCATTCTTGCCGCGTCATGACCACTAAGTATCATGTGAGTTAACTTTTCCATCTGGGCCCCATCTATCCCCTCTAAGGATTGATACCGGGACTTCATTATTTCATCAAAAGTCCCCAAAATTGAATCTTCAGGGGTACATGTATCTATGCTGAGGGGGTCGGCCCCAGAAGTCTTTATTACAAAAGACTTATACAAATTGAAAGAATATTTCATAGCGTTAACCTTATCTTGTAGAGACCCTACCAGTTGCTTGATTACCTCCAATGTGAGGTCGAGTCTAGAGTGCTGGGTTCTCACAAAATCAAATGATTCATCCCCCAGAATTCCAGATTCAAAAATCATATCCTCTCCCAGAGTAAGGAGTTCCTCAAGCTCCACCTTCCATGCTTGATAATTCTCGGTATCACCCTCCCACAGGTCAATAAGAGTCTCTGCCTGGTGAATGACCTGCCGGGCCACATATAAATCTGGGATGGTGGACACCAAGAAATGCCAGGTGTTTCTTATCTGCAAGGCGACCCACTCATCCACTGCCTGGGCCTTCTTCTTCATTATGTGTAGGGAGTCTATGTCACTCTGCGGTAGATCTTCAGAGGTGGAGGCATCTGGAGGAGCGGCATTGATAGGTCAAGCCAGCTCAGTGAGCAACCCCATAAGGTTTGCATTCTTTGCCTTTTCTACTTTGAGCCTCTAGGCTTCCTTCTCATAACAAGCTTCCACTGCCCTTGCTGCCTCCTTTAGCAAGTCCACCTCACCCTGCTTCCCTCTTTTACCCAGCGATACCTCTGCAATGTTATAATCTCTGGGCTCTGTGGTTGCTTCATCGGTGACTGGGGGAGGTGTTGCCACAACGACAACTATTTCTCCACTCGGCCCAGTTCGAAGGGTATGAACTGTCTAGGCTTTCTTGGCCTTTGGCAGGGCTTGGACTTGGGCCATCATTTCGGCCAGGGAGAGAGGAGTCTCGAGAGCGGACTGAGCTTTCCTTTTTCTACTCTTTATTAGCCACTGAGGTGGTAGGGGTGGCCTTCTTGCCAAAATTTGTTCCCTTGATTCTTCCCCGGTGTCCTGTGGCTGTTGTTCCTCAGCGATGTGGACCTCATCTATCCCTCTCCCCGCATCTACTTCTTCTGAAACAAAATTTTCTTCATCAACCTCCATCTCCTCAGCCTTGTCCTCTGTATCTATTACTTGGTCTAGAATTTGGTAGGCTTCCTCGAGGATTTCTTCTTCAAGCTGATCTACCTATTGCTTTTCTTCTACTGCCGGGGCTTCTTCCTCTGTTGGCACCTCTTTTAGCAGTAGGGGAGGTGTTGGGCTAAGATTTAGAGTTTGGGCCACGGTAATCACCTTCCCAAAGGTTTCTCCCGAGAGTGGCCCTTGGAACATGGTGGTTGGGGTTACGATTATTCCTGAAGGTTCGTTTCCCCCAGTAGATGCCATTTGTTCACCTTGCCTTTGTTGGTCCACCCCCAGACCCTGCATCACTTGAGCCCTAGAGGAAATCTCCAGATTTGGCTCCTTTTCTTCTTTATGCTTTTCTTGTCCCTATGCAGGCTCTTGTTCAGCAGCGTCTTGCTCTGCAGCTCCCTGTTCTGCCCCGGGGACTTCTGTCTCTGTTTGTCTATTGTCCGCCTGCAAGTTTCTGAACTCGTTGGTTGCAAATACATCATCAAATTCTTCTTGCGGAGGGGGACTGGCCGAGACTTCTGCAGGCTCTATTTCCTTCTCCGTCTCTGGGGAACTAGAAGAGAGGATTTCTACTTGTTGGGCTTGGGATGTTCCAAGCCCCGGCTCTGCCTTAGGATTCTTATTAAGCTTCTTCTTTCTCCAGGTAACCAAAGGTGTTCCTCCATCCCTTATTCCTGCCACTTCCATGGGATGCACCCCCATTGCCTTCACCATTAAGGCTACCAGTGATGGGGAGGAAGAGGGACGAATTAGCCCGGCCATGAGCGGTGGAGTGGCCAGCCGTGTTATTAATTGCTCACTCATCTGTTGGGACGCTGCCACTGATTGCTTGATCTATTCCTTGATGGGGACTTATTATGTAGGAGGGGTCCTGTCTATTCTTTTTCCTTTATCTACTCCCTGCGAAGAAGTCCCGGCCCCCAGAGTCAACCTTAGCGTCGGCTGCGGAGTCAATTTTGGTGCCGGCTGGGCTGCTTAGCAGGTACTTCCGGGGCATAGCTTCTTGAAATAGGTGTGACTTCTCTCAACCACCTCTCAAGTGAAGTCCTCAATTGTGGGCCCTTCCTAGGCATCCCAGTTTACTGGTAGAAGAGTCTTTGTGTCGATCCCCTTTGCCTTGTACTCAGGATCAGTAGTGGGGGCGGCATCTGAGAAGTCTGCTGGGAACCTCCGGATCATGCCGATGATCATTCTGACATAGTGCCTGCTCTACACCTCTACGTCATCTTGACAATCTTCCCAGAAGTCTTCCATATGGATGTAATGGGGCTCTAAAGCATGGGGTAGTGCCGTTGCAATCTTTCCATGTGGATCAAAATTTTTCTGCGCTAAATTAAATTCTCCTAAGTTGTAACTTTTCAAATCATTGTCCGCCTCCTTTATGGTGGCCAAGCTACATGTGTAGTTCCCGTAGGTGATTGGGAATGGAATGTTGGGTATCTTTTTGAGGGCAAAGAGGGCATGCACCTCCATCATTTTCCTGCAATACTCCAAGAGCACGATCTTGTGCCCACAGTGTTTGGGCAACAAGTAGGGTTTCCCAGAGAAGCCAGTGACCCTAATGTAGGTGTGCTATTGGAAGTGAATGTAATAATGTCCATAACTATGGACCAAATTCATCACCTCTGAGGATAGACGGTATCCGGTGTCCCAGGTGGGTGTAAGCAGATGATAATAAATGAACACGTCGTTTACCCGACAAAAACTGGGGAAGCTGGCCTCGCATTGAACTTGTGGGAAATGATCCCATGGTGCCTTTTGTCCCAGGCCAATCCTGAGCACACCATCTGTAAGTAGGCCGTGGGCGTGGGGCCTCTGCTACGCTAGGGCATAGAAAACATAGGAAGACATGTATAATTTCTTCTTCCTATTTAGCTGCTGGAACTGGGAGTCAACGTGGTTGGAAATTATTGTCGCCCAGTTGAAGTATCCTCCCTTGGTGGAGATGCCAAGGAGGAAGTAGTACATCCATCTACCAAACTCTTTGGCGGAGGGCTGCCCAAAGACTCGAGCTAATGCTATCATTCCCATTTGAATACTCTCTTTGAACTTGGAGCAGGGAATCTCTATCTTCATTCTTTTAGGGTCCCTCTTTGGGGCCTTGAGCCAATGGGTATTCATGTATACCCAGGCGGCATCCTCCAGCTGTGTGAATTGGGCCAAGTCATCAGTCCTTGTTGTATGCACCCTAAAATGGTCGCCTAGACTTTGGGCCCCATTTATTATTTTATCAATTTATCAAATCCCTGAATCAATATTTTCAAATATCAACAATATCAATTATATCAATTTCCTTGATCA
>MU226540.1:1615874-1681487 GCA_018584345.1 Thuja plicata
CTCTAGCTGAGAGCAATTTTTATAAATCTTGCAACTCCATGCATAGAGAGCTATGGATCGATTTGTGAGGGCTCATTCTTGAGTTTCCTTGCATGTAAGGATTCATAAAAGTGCACTATTTTGTGTGTACACTTGTAACCACTGAGGCCTTAGCAAATTGTGGGATTTCCAGTCTAGCCTGGAATGTGACTGGGTCAAGAGATACTAGAGGAGTAGGGTATCCAGTTGGTTCTGCGGCCGTAAGCATAACGGCCCAAATAGAAGAATTGTAGTTGGTGGCCAATGTCAAGATAAGCTCTGAAGATTGCACGGACCATGGGAAACAAGCCACCTTGAGGATTTCAGAGTCCCCGACGTTGATTACCAGCTGATCTCCAGCCTGTCGCTGGATGTACATTATTTTTACCAAGGCCTGCATCTTCGGCCATGTTCCGACGCTGGTGTCGGTTATAAGCTTAACTTTGGACTCGATCTTTGAGCCCATAATGACATTGTCTTGCATGAATTTCATAGTCAGGGGCATCTTCTCCAAGGCCTTCTCCATTTTAGACTTTACTGCTTCCCTAGTGGTTGTCGCGGAAGGTAGCTCTGGACTTCCGGGTGGAGATGATGCAGATGCTTCAGACATGCCTGGGAAACAAACTCGGGAAATGAACTCTGGAAACTTGCAAGTCAAAGCGACCATCAGAACATATTAATCAAAACAAATATTCTAGGGTCCGGAGATCTTACCACCACGATGCTTTCTTTTCCTGAAAAGTTAGTTTCATGCAAAGATAACCGAAAAATAAATGCATCACATAAACTTAAGATTTTTATTAAACATCCAGGTCTGGGGATTTTGTTACACTTGGAAAAGACACGGGATGGTTGATGGTAGGAGACCCAGAGCCCAGAGAAGTATCCATTGGTGATGTCGTGTAAAAAGGTAAGTCATCAAGTCCACGTGGGCGCCACGTGCGTAGGTATTAAATGGAAGTTATGGCGATGACGGCGGAGCCAACTGTCCAAATGCATGAAAGGTGAAGGCCACTTGGCTAGAATTGATTGTGTGCATGGGACATAAATGAGGCTCTGACTAGTTTTATGGAAGAGAGAGAAAACTACCTATTTGAAACCGGTCGAGAGCAAAGTTTCACACAGGTGGTTTCTGCCCTGAAGCGAGTTCATAGGTGGAAAACTAGAAACACAGGTGACTCGACCACCTTGTCAAGCCACCCGAAAGGATATACATGAAGGTCAGGGGATATATACATAGAAATGGAGGGATATACAAAGACTATACATAAATATACACACATATACACAAATATACAATGCAGAATGACGTCCGCGGGAAACCAGGCAAGACAGAGTATATACATCTATCTACAAACTGACTACTTCTGCATAGAGGGCAGATGACCCTCTGGCAGAGCCGACCCACCAACGGGCGGTAGAACCAGCAAACAGGAAACAAACAAAACAAAAAGATGACAAAAAAAAGCAAGACAAACAAACACCAAACAAACCAGAAGAAAATAGAAAGGCGAGAACGGAAACACCAACCTGAGAATGCCAAAAGGTGGAGGAAAGGAGTTACCGCGGGAGCTCTGCAACAACTTTAGTTGTCAAATGGTCACAATCGCCACCACGAAGCACTCACAATCGCTTGAAAATGACTGGAAGTGTTAAGCGTTGATTATCACTAACTCTCTGCAAATTGCTCTTTTAATCACTTTGAGTGCTCAAAAGTTTTAATTGTGGTAAATGTGAAAATGACAGATAAGTTCTATTTATATCCGTGGTAAAAAGGGTAATCCTCCTCCTTCTGGCAATCTTCGGACAAGAAAACCTCCGGACCCTGGGCCCGGGGATTCCCCGCAATGATATCCTTAAGAACATCGTGGCAAAGAATCCCGGAGTCTAGAGTCCGGTTCCCAACGAAGAACGACCTCCGGGACCGGAGTCCCAGAGGTGAAAAACCAAACAAAAAAAATACAACAACAGGGAAGAAAACCCCAGAGAAAGAAAACAAAAAGGGAAAAAGGACAAGGCAAAGCCGCAAGCAAAAAACAAACAAAAGAAAAAGGGGGGACCCAATATTTTGCACACAAAATGTAGGGACGGGGATGTAGGGCATAACAGTATCATCGCAATCAATTTGATATCCTGTAAGAATTTATCATTATCTATCATGGCTCGCCTATCCCATTTTGAATGTATTAGGGTTTCTACTTATTTTAGTAGAATTTGTAACCAAGTATCATCACAATCAATCTGATATCCTATAAGAATATATCATTAACTATCATGGCTCTCCTATCAGCTTTAGAGAATGTGATGAAGGATAGTCTCATCAGCCCATCCTCATCCATACTATCAACATCAATACTCAATGTTCTATCCATAATTTCCAACAAAAAATTATTAGGTGTATCGGGTTCATGTTTTACCTCATCTTTTGCCTCTTTCTCTTTTGTTGTCTCAGTCTCAATTCTCTATTCAGACTCAATATTCTTCTCTTCCTCCTTTTGTTCTTCCTTTTCATGTTCTTCTTCTTTCTTTTCTTCCTTCTCCTCTACAATTGTGTTGTCCATACTACCTGCAAATTGGTCCTTCTCATCAAGCTATTTTTCAAGGGTCACAGGCACACCAAAAACATAGAAATCTGGTTGCATTGTATCTTCACTCATCCCAACATTCACTTTAGCTGTCTTAGAACATTCACTAATTCCTATAGGTATAGGTGTAGTTATTTTAGAAAGTGGAGTCTTCTTAGGAATATCAGTCATTAATATCTGATCTAATGCTTTTTGAGTCTCCTCTACGACTTCTTGATACTTTCTTGCCATAATATTTACTAATCTAGCCTTACTCCTCAATAGTGGGTTCAGTGCATTAAGTATTCTTTCTCTTTCTTTTATAGAAACCACTGGTAGCATATCATCAATAGCTTGATTTCTAATAGCATCATCTTCAATGTGTGCAAGTTTAATTCCTTACTTCTAGTCTACCATAAAGATCTTCAAGTACACTTCCCTCTAATTCTAGTAGGTTCTTCTTGAAAACAAGTAAGTGATTTACTACAATATCTTCAATCTTAATCTTATATGATTCCTCATACTTGTCATAGTAATTGTTCAAAAAATCAAGCTTACCTTTCTCAATAGCTCTCTTTTCAATCATCTTTAAGTCTATCTTCCATACTTGTCTATCATTAGTGGTCTATTTCTATGTTTACTTCTCTTCTGCTTTAGTCCTCTGTTCTTTAGGAGGTGAATCCGGTTTGGTAGATCTAGTGCTTCTCTGAGGTACAATCTTAACTGCTTCTTCTTTTGATGTCTTCAGTAGTGGTGAAGGGGTGGTAACATCAATAATAGTAGAAGGTGGACTAGTTACTATCACAACTTCAAGAGGTGGAAGGGTTGCAATAGCAGTACTTTCCAATCCAAAAGATCGCTCTACTATCTTCTTCTTCACTTCTCTCAATTATTCTTTAGTAAAACCTGCCTTTGCTCCACATTCATCAAAAATGTTTTCAACTTTCCTCTTCCTCATGCCTGTGGTATGCTCTTCTCTGAATTTTGCTTACTTTTCCTCATAGGTGCCCCATCTCTCCTCAAATGAATCTATCTTAGATGCCAACACATGTTCAATCTGCATAATTATGACCTTAGAACTAACTTCATAGCCCATAGGGTAACACCATTTTACCCTAGGTATAACTGCCTAAAAACATACATAGTTTGTCTCAACCATAAAAAGTTTGTGTCCTTATACTTTTTAACTAGTTCTTCAGGAATTCTGATTCTTTCCTTCATTTTCCTCTGAAGAATCTTGATCATCCCAAATAGTTCTCCATCAACCCATGTGCTATTCTGTCTTTGGTATCTCTCATAAATCTGAATACCAGTAGGTATCTCTTTTCTCCAACTAGTTGGGTGCATGCCAAGAAACTTGTGCTCAATGTGGATATACATATACATTAAGAGTGAGCCAAATCGAAAGGTTTTGTACTTGTCCTTCTTGATTAGTTTGACATTATCCAAAAAATTTTGTGCTAGAACCTCGCATAGATTATAAGTAGTGTTTTCTTTCACCATTCTGTATGCCATCGTGATAACACATGTAGATACTGAGTTAGGTCTACTGCTGTAGTAGAATTTGTAACCAAGTATCATCACAATCAATCTGATATCCTGTAAGAATATATCATTAACTATCATGGCTCGCCTGTCCCATTTTGAATGTATTAGGGTTTCTAATTATTTATTAATGTTCTTCTCTGCCACAAGGATTGTACCAGTGTTATCCAATCCAGTAATCTGATGAATCAATTGACTACATATCTTTATAGGTTTCTCTCCTATGCAGATGAACTGATCATGAACTGTACTGAGTAATATTTTAAACCATTCCTCTTCGCTGAATTCATATAAATCCAATATCTTCATGATGCTCAAGTTTTTAATGTGCTTAAATTTATCCCTCATTTTTCCATTATCAGTCATATACTCCATTTCAGTAGAAATTTCATAAACACCTAGTATATGATACTTGCAGTTTATGTATGTCCTAATATATTCTATGTGCAAAATGCCATATGGTGTCTAGGAAAATGCTCCTTTAGGGTCATCTTCACATGATTTGAAAGGATTTTTATTAAACTTGTATCTAGGTCTATCTACAATATCATATATCAAAGGTGCATCCATAGCTTATGTAGATGTAAATGATGTAAATACCTTTTACATGCTAAATTCTGAGTATTCACTTTGATTGATCATGCAAAGTAATTTCTAGATAGTTTGAATCTCTCTACTCTCTGATCTCCTTAGGTCATTTCTCATCAAATGGTAAGGAAATAGATAACCATTAGGTGCTTTATACATCGTTAAGTGTTAAAAAAACTCACATTGCCTAATACCATCCAGTCAGTCATAAATCTTGTGATCATAATATACGCATCTTCCGATGTTGCGCTCTTAGATATAAGTTTCATGATGTCGGCCAATATCATACCTATGCTCGCTAGAGCTCAATCCACATATTCAGGGGCTGGATATATTTTTTTTCTCATATAATGCTCCCCCTAAGGCCATGCTCAACCAATTAGGTCAATTATACTCTCCATATTTTACCATTGCACTTATCTTTTGCTTTCCTAAAACAATTGTCAAAATCACTCTTGTATTTCCCCATATACTTACCAATATTATTGTCATTAACCTTTTTATCCATAGGAGTTGGTACTCTTCTATTATTTACTCTATTATACCTGCAAAACTTCACTATATGACTTGGATTGTGACATTTATAACATATAGGAAGTTTATTTTACTGATTAAATTGCAATTTACAATTCCTTGAAACGTGTCCAAGTTTGTTGCATTTGTAACATGTGATCTTAACTACTGATTCTCCTCTATTATTGTCTTGTCTGTATCTAGTTTGATCAGGTTTCCTGCTTTCTATCCTTTTGTGCCCATATGCATTGCAATTAAAACAATAACTAGAAAAATTTATGAAAGGGGTATTACCTTTGCAATCTCTCTTCATGTGTCCAAACTTGTTGCACCCAAAAAATATACCCCTGAAAGGTCTGATATGTTCTTTAGGTTCTTTAAGAATAGGTTTTTCTTCATTAATCTTTCCTTCAGATTTTTCTTCTAGATTCTTAGAACATTCAGCTTCATTAAAGAAAATACAAGTCATATCACCTTTAGGTTTCTATCTATCTCTCTTTTCATCAATCAAGTCATTGCTCATTTGAAGTTTCTCAATGTGTTTCTTTGTCTCAATAAGTTCACCTTTTATGATCTGATTATATTTCTCCAATTCTAGATACTTGTTCTTGTAATGGTCAAGGGAAATCTTCATTTGTCCCATCAAAGTATTAGCATCTTTCAAAGCTTCTTTATTCTTGATCTTTGCATTCTTTTCTTGTTGAATCTTTTTAGGCATTATTTCATTTTCAAGCTTCAAGGCATCATTCTCTTGTTCAAGTTGTTTTTATGATTTGAATTATCATTGTCTGAATCTTCTTTTATCTGAACCATAAGATCCTATCTCTGATTTCTAGAGAGTTCAAGATGATCCTTAAGTTTCTTGATGAATTCATCAGCTCTCCTTAATTTGAATCGCAAGTCACCATTTTCAGCTTTTTCTTTATCAAGGTCTTCAAGTGCTACTTCAAAGTTCTCTTGTAAATTTTCTGAATCCATTCTGATCTCCCTTAAGCTATTAGAATTTCTCTCCAAGGGCCAATATCTCTAATACCAATTTTTAGGTTTAAGTAATACTGAGAGGGGGGTGAATCAGCATTACAACACTTTAAATAAATCTTAAACCAATTCCAAATAAACCATAAGCATACTGACATGAAAAGAATATAATAAAATAACACATAACTCATAACACCATTATTTCTTGTCAAGGAAACCCTGGCCAAGGGAAAACCCTAGTGGGGATGGTACCCACAAGAATGCACTAAAGTATAATGTCCCTGTAAGGAGACCTAGCCCTGTTAGGAGCTGAATATTACATAGTACAATTCCTTGTTAGAGGAATAACAACCCTATTAAAGGTATACAACACCCTGTTAGAGGTCAATTGATCTTACAACTCTTACAAAAAAACTTTTGTTACAAAGTGTTCTTTAGTAATGAACAAAAACAAGCATCTTCAATGCTTAGATAGTTCTAGTCATAGTTTTCCAATGATCTTTGTCATCTTATGCTCTGCTATTCGCACATACACATATTACATTCTCTCATCAAACTTCCATCATCCTCATCACTTTACAAAAATTCTTCATATATATATATATATATATATATATATATATATATATATATATATATATATATATATATTTGTGTGTGTGTGTGTGTGTGTGTGTGTGTGTATTTCTTATTACCAAGTTGGCTCTCTTAACAATATCACATACTCGACTCTTAATATAAAATAAATAATGTAAAGAGAAAATACAAAGTCAACCCTCTTACATAACCAAAGTGTAGATTATCCAAAATTATAATCCAACTTATCTTGTCAGGAGTTCACACTATACTCCTTAAATCATCGCTGCTATACAACTGCTCTGTTATGATGTCATATTGTCTGCAAATCTCTCTAACTCACTGTCATCAAATCCAAAAATGAATCGATCTTAGGTGGAGGTCATACATACCCCATAGTATCCTCCACTATTCTCGCAAGTCATAGCTTGTCATAATCGATCTTCACTAGCCAAAACATTATTGTCATACTCTATTTTTCTACTTCTGTACTTAGTCATTTTGAAGACTATATCTCCAAAACAAAGATTCATTCCAAGTGATCAATATACCAGATATGTTGCCATAAATGACAACCCATAGTTTTCTCAAATCATAAAAATCTCATCACTTTCCAATAAAGGTTACAACTAATAAAGTTCTAATGCCAATGTACACAATTACAATTCATATGGGCGCACTGCATATAGAAAAACATAATAATATCTGCTATATTTAGAAGTTAATACTTTAACTACATTGGTCAAAATTCCCCCTATCTGATGGCATGGGGGGAGGGGGGGATTTTTACATCTCATTGTACCCATGCTATCTATGTCATAGACATAAAATTGAACCTCACTCCTTCATTTGCCTTTTTATTTGTTTCTTCAATGCGTCCATCATCATTGCACTTTTTTGAGAAGTACATTAGTCCTTTGTAGAAGTATTTTTTTGCCTCTTTGTTGAATTTCCATGTTTGATTGTAGAGGACTTATGAATCATTCACTAGCACAATTTTTTCTTCAAGAAGTTTCATGAATTTGTACCTTGAAATTTTGATAGTAACTATGGTGTGCACAAAAATGTTATAAACTATGAGTCTTTTGTAAGACTTAGTAAGCTCCCTCCTTAGCCCTTGGAACTTATCCACATTTCTTAAAATAAAAATATACTAAATAATTTTTGTTTATAAAACTAACCAAAAAAAATTTATTTACATTTCCACAAAGCCGTTCGGTCCAAAATAATATTACCTTTCCAACCCTTAAGACTAAAGCAAAAATGTTTAAAATTTCTTTTGCAAAGAAACATTCAAAGAATACATGTTTAATAATTTTGATTATTTTCAAATGTAGTAGAAATTGAACCAAGTTTATATTCATGCACCTTCTTTGTATCCATATACATATACTCAAATGGAGAAATAGGTTTTATGCTTTTACTCTCTATAATCTATGTTGATAGAGTAGGCCTAAATGTCTACTCTTGTAATTATTTAATGAAGGAATATTGAGAAAATGTTTCCATGCCATCATTCACCACATTCCCTTGTTTATAACTTTTACATTTTTTCTTGAACGATCTTCTCAAGAGTTTCAATAGCTAAGTTGTCTATCATTGGGTATGTGCATGACCATGGTGAGCCAAACTAGGCCCTTAAGTGCTAATGAAAATTCAGAAAAATAGAGAGGCAAATTGATGTGAGAATTTGAATATGTTATCAACATTATTTCAAAAATTTGTAAAAACAAAATTATTGATACAAGGAGTGTGGATCATTATATGAGACATGGTCATTAATTTGTAATACCTTGGACATAAGAGCACTACCATTCCTTTCATGGTTCTTAGTTCCTTGATTATAGATTCCTTAAACAATCCTTGTCTTTTGTCTAGCTGAATATTATCTTCATCATGTCTACCTGCAAAAAAATGCTGGTCACAATAATTATATGTTTCATTAGTGCACACTTTATGCTCATCGATATAGGAAGCACTTGGAAGTTGCGAGTGTTCATCAAACTGTACATCTCTACTGAAAAAATATTTTCTTTTCCAAATCATATAACCTATAAGCCTTTGATTTTGCACTGTAACCCATGAAGAAACACTTGTGACTCTTTGATTCTAAATTTTGTCTATTTTCATCAGGAATGTGTGCCCAAGAAATACACCCTAATACTTTAAAATATAATATGAGATGATCTACCACTCCATGCTTCTTCAAGGGTGATATTTGTGAGGGCTTCAATGGGGATTATTTTCACAATATGTGTAGCACAAGAAAAAACCAAACTTCAACATTTATTATGCAAAATTTTGGAATGCAACATACAACAAGCCATTTCTAAAATAGTTCTATTCATTCTTTCAACAAACCAATTTTGTTAAGGGGTATAAGGAATTGTCTTTTTCATCTTAATACCATAATTTTCACAAAATGATTCAAATGCACAATTACAATATTAACCCCCATTATTTGTCCTTAAGAATTTAATACTTTTTTCACTTTGGTTTTCAATTGATGCTTTAAACTTTTGAAAACTTCAAACACTTCATTTTTTGTTTCAAGAAAATAAATCCATATTTACCTGCTATAATCATCAATAAATTTGAGAAGGTACCTACACCTAAAAGTGATGGATAAAATAGTTCCCATAAATCACTATGAATGATTTGCAGTAGATGATTAACTCTCCATGATTTTCTTGATTCAAAAGGATCTTGATGGTATTTTCCTAACACACATCCTTCACACACACCTTCAAAAGAAAAATATTTGTTAGTCCTCTAACCATTTCATGTAACTTTCTATAACTTATATGTCAGAAAATATGTCATGCCAACATTTGACATGTAATCAGTTTGAGAAATAAAAACATGAGAAAATGTATGGTAATCCTAAAAAAACCCAACAAATTTGAAGAGATCTTCTTCATGATCAACTTTAGCAATAGAAATTACATTTTTTTGGTCTTTTCCATCTCTAACAATAAATTTATTAGAAGTGACAATAATCTCATATCCATCTTGACTAATTTTAAATACTGAAATAAGATTCACCCAACCAATAAAACATTTTTCAAAGATCCAATTGTGATGCAGTCAAGCTCGGAGGATCCAATAATGGACTTTCCAAAATTGCAAACAAGCACAAGAACCACAACGTAAACACAAGACCACAAGATATGAATAACAACTGGTTTTATTCAATAACCGAGCATTACATGCAACATGTTGGGTTGTAAGGCCTTCATGGTCACAACCAATATGTTAACAAATTCAACAAGATCTCACAGGATCCAACTTAACCAACCTACCCTATAGCTAAGTGGAAGAAACCATATCTAAAATTTTACTCGCAAGCCACCAAGCAATCTTACAAGTTTATTTCTTACCCACTTACTAATGTCTACTATCAACTCGCTCTATCTCTCTCTCTTCCCTTGCCCTCTCCTAAATGCTACCTACACACTCCTGTTATACAACAAAGCCATAATTTGGCTTCACAAACAAATATTAAATATCAGTCAGCCCATTAAAATCCATGATGAATCATATTAAATGAACTAGTAGGATGCAAACAAACAATAAATACATATAAGAAAGTACCAATCCATATTTAGGTCCACACAAGATCCAATGCATCATAACAACACACCTCAAAACTCTACACGATCACAATGACCCCCTCTATTAACGAACGCAATCCCCAATGTCCGCTCAATCCATAAAATCTAGTTGATGAACTCATCAACTGAGACCCCAAGTTGGTACCAAGCACAAACAAAGACACCAAGCCCATTCGGTGAATCAGTGTTGCCAACAGACACCGAGTCCATTTGGTGAAGAAAAACACTCCTTCCACCGAGAACTGAGCACCAAAATGAATGAGAACAACTAGACTCCACTGATCTCTACCAACTCACCTATCAAGCACCAAACATGACTTAAACATATTTTGGTAGACATAGGATTGCCAAATTCCCTAGAATGCTCCTACATCAGACACCCCAAGTGAAAAAATATGTTATAGAAGCTCCACAAATATCTTGTAGGATTCATCACATAGATCCCAAACTAATTATTTATATACATGTCATCGAAGTCCTTAACCAATACACCCATGCCCTAGTTCTTCTTCTTCTTTCTCTTACCATTATAATTCTCTGAAGTGTCTTCAGATCTTTGAACCTTAATGTCTACACCAACCCTTGCAATCATCTCAATTTTTCTTCCAATTCTCAAGTTCCTCCTTTTTCTTCATCCTTCAAAGGATTCAAAATAAACTTTTGTCCATCTTTTAGGATAGTAAATATGTTCCTCTTATAGTCATGAATAGCCTCTCTATCATATTTCCAAGGTCTTCAAAGTATAACATAACAAGAAATCATCTCCAAAATGTCACATAATACTTCAACCTTATAAGAACCAATGTGAAAACTTACCATGCATTGCTCCTTTACCTCTACTGCATGATCTTCTTGTAACCAACTTATCCTTTAAGGACAATGATGTCTCAACCTCTTTAAACTAAGCTTCTGAACCATCTCCTTAGAAACCAAGTTATGAGTAGTTCCTCCATCAACAATCACCTTACAACATTTACCACCAAACTTACACATAGTCCTGAACAAGTTCTTCCTCTGATAAGAATCAGCTTGTTTTGGGGGGAGCAATGTGCTTCTAAGTAAAAGATTCACACCTTCCACCTCAGGTTAATTCTCTGCAACTTCATTCACCACAACAGTTTAGTGACTACCAACCTTCTTATTTGTATGGGAACATTCAAATTGATGACATGTAATTGATTGAATGTTTGACAATGTTAAGTTGAAGATAATGCAAGGCATTAAATAAGTTAATATATTGTATTGTCATTGATGTCAACTTGATATCATCTATACGGTCATATACATAATGCCAAAGACTTCAGAGAACCAAAGGAACAAAGGTTATGCTTTCAACAATGCATAAAAGTCAAGTATTCACAAAGTGACAAACAACACCAACAAAGTGCACACTAATGGACAGAGCAAAGAAGAAAAGTCACAGTGATACCCGATGATCAGAAGTATAGTATTGCCCGACAAAGCAAAACCATAGGATGCCCGACGAGAAAAGTTAGAAGGTTGCCCGATGAGCTAAAGACAGTGTTTCCTGACGAGTAAAATTCCAATGATGCCCAATGGATGGAGATCACAAAGATAACTTGAGTCTCACCGCTAGAAATGTCAGTTGTCACCGATGACTAACTGCAGTAGTGACCGACGGAATAGAGAGTTTAAAAAATGACAAAATATCTAGCTGGCAGAGCTAAAAATAGACTTAACTGGTTGTCTACGTTGTTTTATTTGACTAGAGATAAGTGATTGATTTAAAGATGATTTGTACAGTTGGCAAGAAGATATCTACGAGACAAATCAGGAGTTATGCTTTAAGTCTAAATGGTTGGATTGTTTATCATTCCAAGAATCAAGAATCAAGAATCAAGAATCAATAAACAATGAATATCATGTCTATATAAGAGACAAACTTAATTCATTTATGAATGGAATTAAGGGGAGTGAATTAAAAGATGATGCTAAAGAGAAACTAATGAAGAACAACTTCATGCAGTCCTGATCAAACAAGCTGAAGGAAGAGCTAAGGATTTTTGTAGACACCGATGAATAGTGAGCACAACATCACAGAATAGAAAGTATGGAGCACAAAGGATTGAATTGATACATTGGTTAGAGAGGTAATGTACTTAAATAGATATGAAAATATGCAATTCAAAGTTTCAATATGAACATGTCATGGTGTTTCTGTTTAACCATTGAAGCATCAAGTCTCTTAACCGAGGACTTAACAGTCTTCTATATTGAGGTACATCTCAAGGAGTGCCAAAAAGGTTGATTCAAGAAAGTAGCATAGGACTTTCCCGATACCTATTGATAGTCTAAGAAGGAGGCTGATTCAAGGATGGTAGCAATAGATGCTTGATACTAAGTGACAACCTCTATGTATAAAATTCTCTAACAAGGTCGCACTTAATAGTTTGTTTGTAACCTTTAACAGGGTTGGCTCCTAACAGGGCTCACTTCATAAGAGTGAAAATTTGGGGTACCGGTCCTAGTGGTTTTCCCCCTAACAGTTTTTTCACATTAAAATTCATGTGTTATATGTGTATGATTCATTTCTTTACTATTTTGTATCTTACATAGCTAACTATGGATTGATCGGTATACTCTTCTTATTTACTGAGTTTTGGTAAATAGTTATATTGCTTATCGGTAATCAAGAAATAATAAGGATTGACAGAGAAAATTGACATACAGTTAATAATTATTAGTATTTCATGGCATGCATCTTGTAAGGACATAATAATCTGAGGTTTATTGATTGGTGGTTAAGTTTGAAGGATAAATTTTTGTGGCCACTGATTCACCCCCCCTCTCAATTATTACTAACAATTGGTATTAGAGCTTTTGTGCTTAGAAAGGAAGGTTTCAAGACCTAAGTCAAGATCACAAGATGAACAGACGAGATGTTCCCAAGTTGAACAAAGACAAATTTTCTTCATGGCAAAGCAAGATAAGACTCCACTTATTAAGTATTGGTAATGATGTTACTCAATTCCTAGATATTGAATATGTATTTCCTATAGGAGTATTGACAGTAGATCAATTGAGAGAGAAGAAAGAGAACAACTGCATGGTCATAGAGCTTTCTTCCTCACTCTTTGATGTTGAATTTGAAGATTTCAAAGATTGCAAAACTGTAAAGAAGATGTGGGACAAACTGAAGCTTGTACATGGAGGTGATACAAATATTTTGAGAGCCAAGGCAGAAAGTCTTAGAGGAACATTTGATGATCTCAGAATGAAAGAAGGAGAAAAATTCACACAGTACAACACAAAAATCAAAGAAGTAGTCAATGCTATATGAGGATTTGGAGGTATACTTGAAGAGGAGACAGTGGTAAGTAAAATCTTAAGAACCTTACTGCCTGTATATGCTATTAGAGTTTATGCCATTCAAGAAATGAGAGCAATAGAAAACAATATAGTTACTCTTGATATTTTAATTGGTAGACTGATTTCATTTGAGATTAATAACTTTGATAATAGTGTCTTACCAAACTTAGAGTCTACATTTAAGTCTTCTATGAAAATAAGCAAATCAAGTCATAGACACACATCTAGAAGAGATAGTGAAAGTGAAAGTGAAGAAGAAGATCTAGATGAAATAGAAGCACTTATGGCTAGAAGAATGTAGAGAGGCAAAGGTAAATACAAATTTAAGTTACCACTTGTATTCTTTAATTGTAAAGAGATTGGACACTTTGTTGCAAGATGTCCTAATAGAAGAAAATATGAAAGAGTTAATGACAGATCTTTTGAGAAGAAATCTGACAGAGGTGATAACAAGGGTTACAAAAGGTACTGATAATCAGAAAGAAGAGATACCCAATATTACAAGGACAAAAGAAAGAAATCTAGCTACCTAACTGCTTGCAAAGATGAAGATACTAACAGCAAACCCAATGAAGACATCGAGATGGTGTTTGTGGTTGTGAAAGATGATTTAGATGAAGATGAAAGGTATGTAGAATCTGCACTCATATCTAAGGTTAGAAAAAATGACATCTGGATTATAGATAGTGCCTACACTCACCACATGACTAGTGACAAAGAAAATTTTAACACTTTTGAGTATTATAATGGTGGTACAGTAAGAATGGGTAATGATACACCTTGTCCAGTTGAAGGTAAAGGAACTATAATGTTGAATAACCTGATTAAATGTGAAAATGCTTATTGGGTAAAAGGATTGAATTATAATTTGTTGAGTGTTTCTCAGCTAAATAATCCAGGTCACAGGGTAGCATTTGAGAATAAGAAGGAAAAGATCTTCAATGAATTAGGATGATTGATTGGTACCGGTGAACAAACAAAATGAAACTTATTCTATCTGAATGATACTAACACCACTTGCTTAATGACTAGAAATGAAGACATATGGTTGTGGCACAAAAGATTGTGTCATGTGAAGTTTGACAACATGATGAAAATAAGAAGAAGGAGAAATGTAAGAGGCTTATCGACGATGACAAAGCCTGACAACATCAAGTGCAAAAATTGTCAAAAAGGTAAGATGACAAAGTCTAGTTTCAAAAGTAAAACCCATACATCTGATGATATTCTAGAATTAGTCCATACTGATCTATGTGGACCTATGAGGACAAAGAATTATTATGGAGATAGATATTTTATTCTCTTTGTTGATGATTACTCTAGAATGATGACATTTATGTTTCTAAAAGATAAATATGAAGCATTTAATATGTTTAAATGGTATAAGGATATGGTAGAGAAACAAAGTGGTAAGGATTTGAAATGATTAAGATCAGATAGAGGAGGAGAGTTTATATCAAATGAATTCACTAATTTCTTTAATGAGCATGGTATAAAAAGACAGGTTTCTACACCAAGAACACCATAGCAAAATGGTATTGTTGAGAGAAGAAACAGATCCATAGTTGATTGTGCTAGAACATTGATGATAGAGAAAGGCATCACCCAAATCTTCTGGAGGGAAGCTGTCAGTACTATTGTCTACACATTAAACATATTACAATTAAAGAAGGATACAAAGAAGACATCCTATGAGCTATGGTATGGTAAAACACCCAATATAAGTTACTTAAAAATCTTTGGTAGTCAATGTTATATCTTAAAGGATGATAGAAATGGAAAGCTTGACACCAAGAGTGATTAAGGTATCTTTCTAGGGTATTCCACCAAAAGCAAGGCTTAAAAATGTCTTATTAAGGCCTCTAACAAAATTGTTGAAAGTGGAAATGTAAAGATAGATGAATTTGTAGAAAAGAATGAGATGGAAAGCACAAAAGAACCAGAGGACTACAAGAAGCTTGTATACTGTGAAGAATCCAAAACTCTACCTGAGCAACAATCCTTAACTCTCGAGCAACAGAATGTTGTAACCGATGGTCAAGCTACAAATACCGATGGTCAGGATAATGATCAAAATAATGTGCAAGGTGATGAAGAACAAAATGGAGGAAAAAATGATGATCAAGTTGATAGACAAAGAGCTGAACCAGTTCTTGCCAGATATGTAAGAAGGAACCATCCAGAGATCCAGATCATAGGAGATAAGAAAGCTACTACAAGAACAAGAAGTAAGTCTCTAAACACAAAATGTTTAATTTGTGAGTTTGAGCCAAAATCTATCAATGCTACACTTGATAATGAAGAATGGATAAGTGCTATGAAAGATGAGATTGAGCAGATTGAGAAGAACAAGACATGGTCTCTTGTCCCAAGACCAGATGACAAGAATGTCATCGGTACTAAATGGATATTTAGGAATAAGCTGAATGAGAATGGAGAAGTCACAAGAAACAAAGAAAGAATAGTATGTAAGGGGTATGCACAAGAGGAAGGTATTGACTATGAAGAAACCTTTGCACCCATTTCTAGGCTAGAAGGTGTAAGAATACTACTTTCTTATGCTGCATTCAGAGGATTCAAGGTATACCATATGGATGTCAAGTCAGCATTCCTAAATGGAATACTTGAAGAAGAGGTATACATTGAGCAACAATAAGGGTTTCTAGATCCAGACAAGAGAAACATGGTATGTAGACTTAATAAAGCCTTGTATGGATTAAAATAAGCTCCTAGAGCCTAGTATGAATGACTTCATTCCTATCTTATAAGTATTGGATTTGTAAGGACTAGTGAAAACAATAATCTTTATTTGAAGGATGATACTAATGCTAACACTTTGATTGCTGAAATATTTGTTGATGACATCATATTTGGAGGCAATGATATGCTATGCAAATCATTTTCTAATGAGATGAGAAAATAATTTGAGATGTCTATTTTTGGAGAGATCAAGTTCTTTCTTGGTCTACAAATCATTCAACAAAGTGAAGGTATTTTCATTGCACAGTCCAAATACATTAAAGAGGTCCTAAAAATATTCAAGATGGAAGATTCCAAACCAGTTGGAACACCCAGTATGTTGACAAAGGAGGAAAGGAAAATAGAGGTAAATCAGACTTTGTACAGATCAATGATTGGAAAACTCATGTATGTTGTACACACTAGACCAAATATTGCACATGCAGTAGGAATAGTTGCTAGATTTTTTGCTAACCCCAGGGAATCACATATGACTATTGTGAAAATAATTTTAAGATATCTAAATAATACAGAGGAATATGGCTTATGGTATAGAAGAGAAGGCAAATTTTAACTTAAGGTGTTTACCGATTCTAATTGGGCTGGAAATCTTGATGACTGGAAGAGCACAACTGGAGGAGCATTCTTTATGGGTGACAGACTTGTCACATGGATTAGTAAGAAGCAAGGATGCATCTCTTAGTCTACTGTAGAACCAGAGTATGTTGCTACTACTACAAATTGCTCAAATATTGCATGGATCAAACAGTTACTAGAAGGTATGTATATGAAGATTTTAAAACTAGTAATTATCTATTGTGATAACACCAGTGCAATAAACATTTCCAAGAATCCATTCATACATGCTAAGACTAAACACATTGCTATCAAATATCATTATTTGAGAGAACAAGTTCAAGAAAAGGAAGTGGCAATTGAGTATGTGCAATCCAAAGAACAATTAGTTGATATCTTCACCGAGCCACTGCCCAAGGATACATTTGAATACTTGAGAAAGAGACTAGGGGTCAAACCCTTGTCTACCAGTCAGTAAAATGACTGAAGGCTACATCAGCCTACATATTATCAGAATATCATTAATGTTGATGCAAGAAAAGAGATGAACTTCAAAGCTACATCTATATATAGACATATATATATCTTCACCAAACACCAGAGCATATTGTTGTATTGTTGATAGATAAGGGAAATTCAAGGAATATATTATGGATGGAGAGAAATGATTGTTTGACATGAATGTTAGATATTTGTAAGATATTTTTTTGGCATTGTTGTCAAAGGGAGAGAAATTATCCATATTATCACATCTTTCTAGAAAGGGAGAGAGATCATCCATTATCACATTACTCCAACAGGGAAAGATTATATCCGTAGGGAGAGAAATTGTATGGAAAGATTATACAAAGGGAGAGTTGCTGACAAGAGAAAAAGACATCAAAAGAGAAGAAAAGTTAAGGGAGAAAAATTTACACAAGGAAAGAACACAACACATCATAATACAGAGAGCTGCAAGAATCAAATCTAAGCTAAAACAGAGCTTACCGATGGTTAGACGTTTATCGGTTATTAGAACAAAAAGATTGGTAAATTGATGAATCTCAACTGTTGTATTTCATATTGTATTAGAAATAGTATAGTGTGATAATATAGTATGTTTCCATCAATGCCAAAGGGAGAGATTGATGACATGTAACTGATTGAATGTTTGATAATGTTAAGTTGAAGATAATGCAAGGCATTACATCAGTTAATGTATTGTATTGTCATTGATGTCAACTTCATATCATCTGTACGGTCATATACATAATGCCAAAGACTTCAAAGAACAAAAGGAACAAAGGTTATGATTTCAGAAATGCATAAAAGTCAAGTATTCACTAAGTGACAAACATGTTATGTATGTGGAGCCTAATCAGACTCAGTTTCTTTCGGCGTGGTTTCCCCCCAGACATATCTATTTGGGCCCCAAGCTTGGGGTCAAGAGGCAGAGCCCCTTGCGGGGTCCTGGGGCAGCGCCCTAGGTGGGGTCAAGTGGTAGAGCCCCTGATGGGGTCAAGGGGAAGCCAACAATGACTTAATAATATTGTAAAGGGTCGACCATTGATTTTCTATTAGTCGGAGCATTTTTTGCCCTAATTAGGTTAGGTCAAATATGCTTATGAAAAGGGCTTAGGGTTTTGAGATTTTATTGTATGAGGGATTTTTGTAGCTTCCTGTGACGGTATTGAGTTGCAGGTTTTAGATTGTAATCGCTGGATAATAATAAAGATATTGGACTCACTATTGGTGGATGTAGCCCAGGGATTGGGTGAACCACGCTAAATCTCTGTGTCATTTGTGTTCTCTTCCATGTTTATATTTTCATTTTTCTGTTTATTGTTCTAACAAAACAACACCGATAGAGTGCACACTGAAGGACAGAGCAAAGAAGAATAGTCAAAGTGATACCTGATGATCAAAAGTATAGTATTGCCCGACAAAGAAAAACCACAGGATGCCCGACGAGAAAAGTCAGAAGGTTGCCCGACGAGCTAAAGATAGTGTTTCCTGACGAGTAAAATTCCAATGATGCCCAAGAAATAGAGATCATGAAGCTAAATGGAGTCTCATCGATGGAACTATCAGTTGTCACCAATGACTAACTACAGTAGTGACCGACGGAACAGAGAGTTCAGAAAATGACAAAATATCTAGCTGGCAGAGCTAAAAATAGACTTAACTGGTTGTCTACTTTGTTTTATTCAACCAGAGATAAGTGATTGATTTAAAGATGATTTTTACAGTTGGCAAGAAAATATCTACGAGACAAATCAGGAGTTATGCTTTAAATCTAATTGGCTGGATTTTTTATCACGCCAAGAATCAAGAAATAATTAATTTCATGTCTATATAAGAGACAAGCTTAATTCATTTACGAATGGGATTAAGGGGAGTGAATAAAAAGATGATGCTGAAGAGAAACTGATGAAGAACAACTTCATGCAGTCCTGATCAAACAAGCTGAAGGAAGAGCTAATGAATTCTACAGACACCGACGAATAGTGAGCACAACATCACAAAGAAGAAAGTATGGAGCACAAAGGATTGAATTGATACATTGGTTAGAGAGGTAATGTACTTAAATAGATCTAAAAATATGCAATTCAAAGTTACAATATGAATAGGTCATAGTGTTTCAGTTTAACCATTGAAGCATCAAGTCTCTTAACTGAGTAGGACTTAACAGTCTTCTATATATTGAGGTACATCTCAAGGATTGCCAAAAAGGTTGATTCATGAAAGTAGCATTGGACTTGCCTAATACCTATTTACAGTCTAAGAAGGAGGCTAATTCAAGGATGGTAGCAATAGATTCCTGATACTAAGTGACAACCTCTATGTATAAAATCCTCTAACAAGGTCGCACTTAACAGTGTGTTTGTAACCTTCAACAGGGTTAGATCCTAACAGGGCTCACTTCAGAAGAGTGAAAATTTGGGGTACTGGTCCCAGTGGGTTTTCCCCTAATAGGGTTTCCATGTTAAAATTCATGTGTTATGTGTGTATGATTCATTTCTTTACTATTTAGTATCTTACATAGCTAACTCTAGATTGATCGGTATGCTCTGCTTATTTACTAAGTTTTGGTAAATAGTTATACTGCTTATCGGTAATCAAGAAAGAATAAGGGTTGACAGAGAAAACTGATAGATAGTTAATCATTATTAGTATTTTATGGCATGCATCTTGTAGGGACATAATAATCTGAGGTTTATTGATTGGTGGTTAAGTTTGAAGGATAAATTTTTGAGGCCACTGATTAACCCCCCCTCTCAGTTATTACTAACACAAATGACCAATGTCCTTCTTCACTACAGTTATAACATGTACCTTTGAATACACCTCTACCTACCCTTCTCCTTAGTTCAATAGGTTTTGGTTCCCCCTCCACTCTTGGTTTATCCTCTACCAACTGCTCTTGCTTCTTTCCCTTGGGATTTACCTTGATGTCTCCTTTTCAACTTATCTTTTTCCTTCAGTGCATATTGATAAGCATCCTCAACCGAACCAATATTCAACATGGAAATATCATCTTGTATATTGAATCTGAGACCATTAACATATCTGACAACCTTTTCCTTAGAAATCTCCATATGTCCAGATCTAATAGTCAACTTGTAGAACTCCTCGGTATAGTATTTAACACTAAGATATTTCTGCTTCAGATTCTGCAACTTCTTAAACAACTCAAGTTCACAGTTGGTAGGTATGAACTTAGCCTTCAATCTTGTCATCATTAATCTCCATCGAGTGATTATCATCTCACCTTATTCCTCCCTATGTCTCTTTAACTCTTTCCACCATAAGACAACATGTCCTTTCAGCTTAGTTTATGCTAACCTGACTCTAAGAGGATATCCAATATCTTGTAGCTCAAAGTAGTCTTCTAATTCTTTGATCCAATCAATCAGGTCTTCATGGTTCAATGTACCTAAAAAATTAGAAACTTCCATCCTATGACTTGTATTCAACCAAACCATAGATCTTTCTAACCGATTAGCTCTGTCATCTCTACTTTGTCTAGCACCTTGGGTAGTAGCTTCAAAATACTCAGTAGTGTTAGTGAACAAATTTTTCCTCTTAATGATGAAAAAATAAACAACTCCTTTTACCAAGAAAAAGAACAAAAATACACTATCAATTGAATGATTTACTCACAACTACACTCTACTTCAAAGGAGCAACAACCTTATACAAAGATTTATCTTTAATAGCTTCTTATTAAGAAAGAATTTTAATTCAGGATACGCTTTTTACCAGAAAGCATGAAAGGCTTTAACTAACATTCATTATAGATCAATGAATAAATATTCTTAGATTCTTAAAAGAGAGTCAAGATATTCCAAGCCAACTGACTTGAATCATGAAACAAAAATATTTAAGAATGGTCGATTCAAACGATACCAAATCTTGAAAATAATTACTGACAAAACACTAAGATATACTTGCAGATCAAAACAATATAATCATTCAATTCCAACTGAAACCAAAATCATACACTTCACCAGATCAACTAATCAATTAAAATACCAGAATTTGCTCATAAAACAAACTAATAATATGTATTTATATATCCAGAATTTCACAGTATAACAAAAGAAAAATAACTCAAACAAATGGATAGTATTGCAAAGTTTTCTACCAGAGAACTGGCCCTCATTTGGTCATCAAAACTCAAATATATAGCCACGCAGGGCTAATTCAAATTTTTAAAATAATTATCCAAAGAGATAGAAAATAATTTCGGAGAACTCGCAAAAATAAAACAACTATCTAGAAACTAATTAACCGATTGGCCAATTCCAGTTGCATCATTCCCAGCAGTATTGGTGACATCTTTTGTTGTGCTCCATTCCTCAAATGCAGCTGAAAAATTCTCTCTTAGTTCTTGATTCGGTGTGGTAATTGTTTCAAACCATTGCCCCCAAATATTCTTGAATTTTTGTATCTGATGAGATTTGTTTTCAAAAACCTTCATCTATTCAGAGCTGTAGACAACTGCTAATTCCACATGAGCTAAAATAGAAAAATCCTTCACCTTGACCTCTTTAGCAGCTTTCATATTTTCTACCATTTTTATATAAGAGGCAAGTAATTTGTTCATGTCACTCTAGGTCCCATTATCATATCCAATTATCTTTCAGATGCATTTGTTTTGGGTATGAATAATTTATCTTGTGCTAATCATGGCTTCAATGATCTAGGCATATTCTTCAATGGCTTGTTTGTATAATGCACCTCCCCATTCTATGTTCAACTTGGTGATGAACAATGAGTTCTCTTCAACCCCTAGTACTGCTTTCTCTGAGAGAAACTTGTTCATACCGTAAGCATAAACTTCTTACATATTTCGCATTTCAGTCTCCTATTGGTCCCTTTCCTTTTTCCACAATTCAATATCTTCCTCTACTACCTTGATCAATTTATCATATTTTTCCATCAAAATATTAAAATGATTAGTGAATTTGGTGATTTCTTTAGTTATCTTATCAATCTAGATGAAGAAGGCCTTTGATATGGACCTATCCTTATGGACTTGATCGAGGAATTTCTAATTTTCTGGAGATTTGACATCTAAGTCAATAGGTATCATGGACAAGGGTTGAGGAACTGGGCCTTGAAGCTGGTGTATATATTGAGCCAATTCACAAAGGGCCTCCTTTAGTTTCATTTTTTCTTCAACGTCTTTCAATACTCGGTGATTGATTTTCTTATTTGTTGAGTTCAATATTTTCAAATTGACAGCTCTAGTGGCCATGCCTAAATCCACCTTTTCTATATTGAAATCCTTCTTTATCACTTAATCAATGGTTTTATCAGAACTTGGTTTGAAAACATCTGTGATCTAGTGGCCTATTTTAGATTCCACATCCAACATAGCCTCTATTTTGGGCTTCTTCACTCTTGGGGTCTTTCCCAGGTATTTGCTTACCAAATCTCCAACTAGAGTTGAGACTGGCACAATGTTTCTCTTTTTACTGACTGATAAATCTAGCCTGTTCGGAGTCTATGGTGTAGAGGTCTCTGTAGAATCTTGTGTTCTAGGACTTCTTAGAATTTTTAGGTCATGTTGACCTGCTTTTGCTGATTCATTCCCTGGAGAACTGATCAGTGATTTACTCATTTTGGACCTCCCTAAAGTTTGTAGACCAGTTTCTTCCTCTGGGTCTATTACAACATAGGGGATATTATCTACCTTTACCTTCCTTTTTCTTCTGGTTCTTGTTTCTGTCACAAATTTTTTAATAACTGGTTTCTCCTCCTCTGGATGAACTACTCCGGAGTTTGTTTCACCTGCAGAAAGTAATTTATCAATCTTATCAGTATAGACGGGAGAGACTATCCATTTTAAAATCCTTGGGCTCTTTATAGTTGATGAACTAGAAGTCTCTTGCTTCTTCTTTTGATTTATTTCTTTTAACCATCTATGTGTTTTGTTAAACATGTCTTTGAACAAGGCGTTTAAATCTTCTTCTTCCCTTTCTTTCCACTCTATCTTCCTGGCTAATGCATCATCATTTAGCTACACATATCTAGATTATACGATGTATTCTTCATCTTCAATATCTAATCCTTTAATATTGAAAGGTAAACACATTGAGGAAATCTGTTGCAGGGTGAATTTGGAATGAAGCCTCTTTTCAACCTCAATTTCATCCACACAATCTGCCCAAAAATATTCCAACTCTACTTGATGCAGGAACATGGCATCAATTTTGAAATGATTTGCTACAAATCATTTGCTATCAAAATATCTTCTTTTCTAGTATGGAGGGATATTTATTATTTTTAGTTTGACATCCAAGGAAGAATGGGTGTGCATCCATCTGAAGTGATAATACCCTAAATCAATGGGAAAAAGAGAACCTGTCCCTCTTTTAAGTCTGAATTTCATCTCAACCTGGAGCAACTATCTACAGACCTCTAATAAGACATATTTGTCTAAGCAATATCTTGAGAGCTTTAAAGGTTCTCTTCTGAATCCTCCCACTCTTAAATAATTGGAGGTAGGGAACTGGGTGAAAAAGATACCATAAATTTTGACTAACCCCATAGCTTCTTTAGACATCCTGCAATTGGTTTTTCTCTTTAGTTCGAAAATGAGTTTGGCCAAGACTGTGTTCTAAACCCTTCAGAAATCTTCTAAATTTATTTTCTTTTGAAGCAATGGGTAATATTCATAAATTGTCATATTTCCCTCCCGTCACTCATGTGGAAAACCCTCCCAATTCCTCCAAGTAGCGAGCATATAAAATAGGTATGAAGACAAAAAGAAATTTGATGCTTCTACAGATTGTGATAATTCTTTGTCAAGCCTTTCTGCTATCACTTCCACCCAATCAACATACCGTCCCTTAGCCAAAAAAGTTTGGATGAAAATGTACATCCAATCCTCCCAGAGGATATCATTGGGTTTTTCATTCACTCTGTTCAGCATGATAACTACATCTCAGACTTCTCTAGTCAAGTGATTCTTCTTCAATGGCTTAGGTAACCTAAAACCACCCCTCTCAGACTTGATTATTTAGTCTCTATAAATATTATTGTTGTAGTCCTTTATGTTTTGGTGATACTCCCATTGATCTTTCTCAATAATCCAATCACCATAAGCTTCCATTGGAGGAATTTGCAGAGCCGTCATGACTATTTGTCTGTTAATGGATATCAGCACTTCTCTAGAAAAAGAATGAATGCATCTATTACTCTTGTCATATCTATTTCTGCATTCCATTACTAATTTTGGGCACGAAGTCACCTTTGGAAAACTAGTTGCTTCCAACACACCACTTTCTATAATTTTCACAGTGAAGGTTCTTTCTTCTGCACTTCTTAACCTATGAACAGATCCTTCTAAATCTTCATCTACAAAGATTGTCTCCCTCATTTCAGGAAGACAACTACTCTCAGGAGAAAACTTATTCTCTTTTACAAATTTGACCTTTAAGGTTGACATGCTAGGTTTAGACATAGCAATACTAAGCAAGTAACCTTAAGAAAAAAAACGGAAAAGTCTAATTTATTTCTTACAAAAATTAAATCTGAAATTAGAAATACAAATGGAGAAGATTTCTTCGGACTCACTAATTCTCTGTTCTTTCTTTCCTTTGATTACCTTTGCTGCAAGTTTCTTCCAATTATGCTATCATGGTTTCTAGTGAACAAAAATGGAAAGAAATGGGATAAATTAATACATACTCTTGAGTTGTCATTTCGGTAATTATGACACCTTACCACAAACTGATTATTCTCTCCATCATTCGCTAAATATGTCTAATCACATTTACTCCACTTCCACATGACAAGTAATTTTGCTAAGCTAGCTTTCAATCCAACATCTTTTCAATTTATTTTCCACAAAAATGCAAGATTTGGCACGAGCTACAAATTGTTGGTCATTTACTGCACATTAAATTTTGAACCTTGAACTATGTGAAGCGACGTTCAAAGTTTGAAAACCATAATGCTTTGATCACTTGACAAGATTACAACTAAAATGAGACTTATGTATGATGCACAAGGAAAAATGAATTATGAACAAGGAAAGGGAGATGTTCAAGATTCAAGATGAGAAAAGTCAAGGACACGAGAGAAAATGAAGACATGGGGCAAAGTCTACCAGAAATCGGGTGCATTTTGAATTTTGAACTTTGAACTACCGAAAGGATGGTTCAAAGTTCAAAATTCACTATTCCAAGAACAAAGATACACATTACTCACAAAACTTTTTTCTGACCAAAACAAAGATAAACACGGAGTAACACGGGGATTGTAATTTGAATCTTGAACTTTGAACTGTGAAGTGCAAGATTCAATATTCAATAAGCATTTGATAACATACATTCTGTTTAGAAAATTTTAACAAGGGAAACTCTTTTTGACCGGAAACAGGTGGCTCCAATTTGGGATTTGTACTATGAGGGACTAAAAAAAGAACTCAAAATCTCTGGTTTTGCACAAAACTAAGTCAACTAACAAGTAGACACTAACCTACAACACAACAAAACTTGTGTAAATAGAAAAGACCTGCTACTTATAGCTCATAAAGCTTGAGATCCTTCCCATTGAAGGACAAGGGAATTTTGGTTATGTTAGCATACCTCAATTTGAAAGAATTAGGTCTGAGTTCCTGGCTGATCTTAAAGGGGCCCTTCCACAATGATTCAAATTTTCTATGTGCACCTCGAGGTTCTCGCCTTTTATCCCACAACAAAACTCTATCTCCTCTCATGAATTTCTGGGGTCGGGCTTTCCTATCAAAGATTTTATTTACCCTAGTCTGGTGGCTGGTAATATGGTCAACAATATTTTCTCATTCCTCTTCAATTTTTCTCAAATACATGATCCTTTTTTCTAAGCACTCTGAAATTGTTGATCTTTGATCACTTTCTGTTTGCTACCAATTCTAAGGGAAGATAAAATTGAGCTTCCACGCCATATACTGATTCAAAAAGAGATATCCCTATGGCTCACTTTGGTGATGTGAGATCAGCCCACAAAGCTTCATGCAGTATTTTGTGCCAATCTCTGGCATTGTCATTAACCAAGTTTTTCATTATAGCAATCAAGTTCTTGTTGATAGATTCGGCTTGACCATTACCTTGGGGAAAATAATCAGAGGAGTGTGACAACTAAATCCCATTATCATAATAAAATAACTGCATTTCATGAGAAGAAAAATTCTACACATTATCTGCCACTATCTTGGTGGGAACCCAAATCTTACCAAAAATGTTTCTTTTAGAAATGAACAGACTACCTCTGAAGTAGTTTTTCTCATAGGGATAGCTTCTACCCATTTTGTAAAGTAGTCCATTGCAGTCAGGATATGGGTGTGGTCTGCACTTGATGGGGGATTTATTGGACCTACAAAATCTAAGCCCCACTGCTTGAACGGCTCTTCAATGACTACAAGTTTTAATGGTAAAGCAACTAAATGTGGTTTTCCAGAAAATAACTTACATTTCTCACATTGTGACACCCATTTGTATGTGTCTTTGAACATCCCAGGTAAATAGTAGCAATTCTTTTATATTTTGAAAGTTGTTACTGTAGATGAAAAATTTCTATCACAAGCTTCATTATGGAAGGATTGAAGCAACTTCTTTTGTTGATCCTCATCTACACACTTGAGAAAAATCTCATCTAAGCCTCTTTTGTGTAATATATCATCAACTATAACATATTTGGCCGCCTTAAGTTTCAAAATTCTCTGTTTCTTTGTTGTTAGATGGTTAGGACACACTCCTTATGTCAAATAATAAGCTACATTTGAGAACCATGCATCTTTTAGACCTGTAAACAGGGATAAAGGAATCTTGTCACCAGATTCTTCATCATTTTCTGTAATTAATTTGCAGAGGCCTTGACCTCTTACCAATTTGGTAGGTTTGATCTCCAAATCAAACTCTTGCACCTTTGCAACCCAAGTTGCTCTATTATTCATAGACACCTCTTGCTGAGTTAGAATACTCTTAACAACCATATTTCGAATATAAACTGTAGAATGCGAATGCAAAATATAGTACCATAATTGTTTAACAACTTTTACCACTGCAAAAGCTTTCTTTTCTATAGGAGATTACTTAAACTCGTGTTTCTTTAATGACACACTCATAAAAGAAATAGGAACATCCTCACTAGTTTCATTATTTTGTAACAGAACACTTGACATTGTGTGCTCTGAAGCATAACTGTGTATTACAAAATCCTTTCAAAAAGCCAAATGTGCAAGGACTGGAGCCTGAGCGATCACATTCTTAACTTCATCAAAAGATCTTCTTGCTTCATCGTTCCATCTAAAAGTTTGTTTCTCGCTTAGCAAGCCTACCATGGGCCTGGTTGTTTCTAAGAAATCTGGCACAAATCTCCTCAAAAAGTTGATATGTCCAAAGAAAGACCTTATTCCATTTCTGTTTGAAGGTAAACATAATTGTTGGATCACTTGCACCCTTTCTGGATCAATCTTAATCCCTTCCTTCGACACTATATGACCCAGTAATTTTCCTTCAGTTATGCAAAAGATAGATTTTTTCAGATTGAGTGATATTCATTGATGTCTACACTCCTGAAGGATGAGTCTCAAATATTTTGAATGTTTCTTTCTTCTACGGGAGAAAACGGTCATATCATCCAGGTATACCAAAATTACCTTATTCATTAAATGACCAAAAGAGGAATTCATGGCTCATTGAAAAGTGGCACTTGTATTGATCAAGATGAATGGCATTGGACTATATGCAAACATGCCCCAAGGAGTGATGAATATAGTTTTATGATGGTTACTAGGATCTACACTAATATTATTATAGCTTGAAAAACCATCCAGCATAGACATCGTCTCAAAACCCGCTACCATCTATAAAATTTTGTCCATGTTAGGCAGGGTGAAATTATCTTTCAGACTAGACAAATTTAGATTTCTAAAATCAACGCAGATTAAAATCTGTACATTTTTCTTACGAATTGGAACTATGTTTTCCACCCAAGTAGAATGATGAATCAGGTAAATTATTCTAGCATTAAGCATCTTATCCACCTCCCTAAAAATGGCATCTGCTACTCTAGGATTGTAATTTCTCAATTTTTGCCTGAAAGGTTTGGCTCTAGGTTTTAGGGGAATATGATGTTGAAATTGTCCATTTCTGAAATCCTTTAGGTCTTCATATTTCCATGTGAACACATCCCTAAAATATTTTAGTAATTTCATGAATATTATTTTCTCTTTAGGACTGCAACATGTGCCCAAATTCACAAATCTAGGATCTTCATTATCCCCTATGTTTATTCTTTCAAAATTGCTGGATTGTTTGCTGCTGGTTTCATTAACCTGGCCGATAAAACAATTGTTGCGGTAAAAAAAAATCTCCATCATCATGAGGCCTTTCAGGATGTGATTTCCTTTAAGTTGCACAATATCCTCTTTTTTATCCTTCGAAGAACACCGAAGAGAATTTCTCAATACCTTGCAAGAACGTCAACATGTGAGCATCATCATTGAAGACTTGCCAAGAATTAGCATTATTAGGTATGCTAGGCCGATGAACAAGCTCTATAGTGTAGTGATTATTGTCAAAATCTGGATGAGGGATTAATAGTGCTACAAAGCCAGCCAAGACATCTTCTCTAGAATTCAATTCTCTAGGGACTGCTTCAATTGAAAATGCTTCGAACCCCTCGATTTCATCCCAAACTCTATTATGGTAGTGCTTCATCCTTTCATTTATTACTACATACATCCCTCTCACCTACTTCACAATCATCTTAGCATCTCCCTTTGCTTTCAAGATTATGATAACTTAATTTTTTTCTTCTTGAATATCGAGTAGCAATGCTTCATACTCGGATGTATTATTAGTATTCTCAAATTCTAGCTTAAAAGAAAAAGGCAAATTTTCCTCAAATGGAGATGTCAAAACCACTCCCGCACTAGAGCTAGTAGAAGAATAGCTTCCATCAAATTCAAGTGTCCATATTCCTTCATTGTTAGAGGACTTTAGATCTGTAACATCATCTTCAGGTAAAATTATGTAATTAGAAAAATCAGTCTCATGATACAAAATCTGGGCTCTAGGATCTTCAGACAGGAAAATTGTATATTTTGATTTGGTTTCTGGTTGTAAAATCACCCTTGGATTGCTAATGGGGACTATTTCCTGTGACCAATCTAATTTTATTTCACCTACTAAATCTCTGCAAAAGGTTTGAATTAAAAGCATACCATAACTAGCAGGTCTATCAACAATTAGGATGGTCAATTTTAACCTCTTATTTGGGAAGGCAGCTAATGAAACTTGTGCATCCTTGATTTGACCAAGTAATGGAACCTGTTTAGAATGCATCAAATATCACTTACCAAAAGTCCTTGTTAAAGAAAAATCTAGGGCTTTTTGTACAAAAGGAGGGCATGATATTATCTGACGCCCCTGAGTCTATAATAAAGTTGCTGAGTTTGTGGCCATGAATAAACATAGATAAATAAAAAGGTTCTGGTTTACCGATAACATGAGTAGGTTCTAAGGACTCTTGATTAAGGACAGGTTGAATAATCTCAGGATGGTCTGATTCCATCTCTATATGAGTCTCATGGGAAGATATAACATTTGTTTGACTAGTTGTAACTCTAGGCGGGGAACCTTTTACATAATCTACTAATTTATCAAGCTCATTTGGATTCAAATTCAAATATTCAGTAGGAGAAATCTGGATTTTAGAAGATTTAGAAAAATCAACAAAATCAAAGGTAGATTCAGGATCTGATTTTTTTCGAATCTTTACCTTTGGTGATGCATTTTCTTCTACCTTTGAGCTGCTGCCAACTTGGTTCATCTACTCTTCATATTTATTTTTTGGAAATGGATGCAAAAATTGATTAGTATCTTTTCCACCTTGTTGACCTCTAGTAAGCACTAAATAGGAAGGTTCCTCCAGAGTGAATAAAATATCACCACCATAGTATGAATTAGACTCATAATCCAAGTAGTAACTTACGGAGTCGCCAAGTGCTCTCGAGTTCTCTTCATTAACATGCATTTATTGAATGGTCTCTTTGTTGTCTTCCATCTATTTATACCACACCATTTCAGGGCATATTTCTCCATCATGTTCATCTATTAAATAAAAAATAAACATGTTACTTCTAGCAGGAGGAGGTTCAATTTTAAGCCTTTGTTGGGTTGGCAATGCATTTAATGGTTTCGCATAATTTCCTATCCCCTGGTTCAAGTATCTACAAGGAATGTCTTGATATGGGGCAGGTGCGGACTTAGGCAACTGCCTTTTAAGGGAAATCATATTGTTAACCAGTATCTGTACTATCAGGTCGATAGAACCAGAGGTAGATGCTTGATTAGCTGATGTTTGCACTTCTTGCTTCCACTTTCCTGCTATTATTAAATCATCTTCAAGTTCTATTGTTAAGCTCTGGGATGTAGTTAAGTTAGCAACTCTATCGTGTCTCAATTGATAACTTAGGGTTGACAAAGAAACCCTTTTGGTTGTCACTGTTAGGTCTCTTGGCGTTGGGTATTTGGTAGATAATCTTATTGTATTTTTCTATGAATTTCCTCATTGGTTCATGCATTTCCTTCTTTAGTTGGGATAATTGAAGTAGGAGGGAATGTTCATCTTCAACAGATTTTAAATGTGATACGAAAGCCATTTTCATGGAATTCTAGTTATTAATATGACAATTTGGCAAATGGTAGAACCAATCAGCAGCTGACTCGGCAAGGGTTTGCACAAATAACCTGATTGCCACATCTTCATGTTGATTAGCTAAAACTCCACAAGCAGTATTGAAAGCATTCAAATGATCATCCATAGAGACTCTTCCTTTAAAATAAAATTTAGGTAGGATATTTCTAGCTCCTTTTGGTAAGGGATGGTTTCCTCCTACATTCAAAGGACCAACTGCCGCTCCCCAAGGTTATGCCATGATTGAATTCGGAAAGATAGTTATAATAGTTGGGGCTTGGATTCCAAATAGTGTTAAGGGCTGCCAGTTATGGTGATGTGAAGATGCCTCAGGAGAAACTATGAGTGGAGAGGAGGGTCTACTCTTTGCTTTCTTATTAGGAGTATAGGTAATTGGGAAATGGAAATTCTGAAACTCTTGATAAAATCTATCAAAAATACCTTCCCTTCTTTGGGTTCTAGTGCAAGGAAGTGAATCCAGGGTTTAGGGTTTTAAGGGTCCTAAGATTCCCTATCTACCACAATAGCCTCTTGAGTTATGGGAAGTCCCCTTAGCCACTCCCCAATCTCTTCTTCCTCCTCTATAACAAGTCCAAATTGTTGATATTGCTGATTACTTATTCTTGATTGCTAGGCCAGAGTATTTAGATCAACAATAATATCCTCTTGAGTATCCAGAAAATGTAAGTCAGGTTGTAGGACTGGAGGGATTTCTTCTTGACCGGGTATTGCATCAATAGGAAATACCATGATTTAACCTTATAGAAAAAAAAAATTCATACTGATCTTCTCGACAACGTACTCCCCAGTGGATTCACCAAAAATATGTTAGTGAATAGATTTTTCCTCTTAATGATGAACAAATTAACAACTCATTTTACCCATAAAAAGAAGAAAAATACACTAACAGTTGAATAAGTTCTCACAACTACACTCTCTGCTTCAAAGGAGCAGCAACCTTATACAAAATTTTATCTTTAATAGCTTCTTATTAAGAAAGAATTTTAATTCAGGATACACTTTTTACCAGAAAGCATGAAAGGCTTTAACTAACACTCATTACAGATCAATGAATTAATATTTTGAGATTCTTAAAAGAGATTCAAGATATTCCAAGCCAACTGGCTTGAATCATGAAAGGAAATTATTTAAGAATGGATGATTCAAATGATACCAGATATTGAAAAAGATTACTAACAAAACACTAAGATATACTTGCAGATCAAAGCAATATAATCATTCAATTCCAACTGAAACTAAAATCATACACTTCACCAGATCAAATGATCAATGAAAATACTAGAATCTACTCATAAAACCAACTGATAATATGTATTTATATATCTAGAATTTCATAGTATAACAACAACAAAATAACTCAAAGAAACAGATAGTATTGCAAAGTTTTTTACCAGAGAACCGACCCTCATTTGTTCATCAAAATTCAAATATATAGCCACAAAGGGATAATTCAATTTTTAACACTAATTATCCAAAGAGATAGAAAATAATTTCAGAGAACTTGCAAAAATAAAATAGCTATGTAGAAACTAATTGATCCATTGGCCAATTCCAGCTCCATCATTCCCAGCAACATTGGTGGCATATTTTGTTGCGCATCATTCCTCAAATGCAACTGATAAATTCTCCCTTAGCTCTTGATTCAGTGTGGTAATTGTTTCAAACCTTTGCCCCCAAATATTCTTGAAGTTTTGTATCTGATGAGATTTGTTTTCAAAAACTTTCATTTGTTCATAGCCATAGACAACTATTGATTCCACATGAGCTAAAATAGAAAAATCCTTCACCTTGACCTCTTTAGCAGATTTCAGATTTTCTACCTTTTTTATATAAGAGGAAAGTACTTTGGTCATGTCACTCCTTGTCCCATTATCATATCCAATTATCTTTCCCATGCATTCATTTTGGGTATGCATAATTTCTCTTGCGCTGATCTGGGCTTCAATGATCTAGGAAGATTATTCAATGGCTTTTTTGTATAATGCATCTCCCCATTCTATGTTCACCTTGGCGACAAACAACGAGTTCTCTTCAACGCCTGGTACTACTTTCTTTGAGAGAAACTTGTTCATACCGTAAGCATAAACTTCTTCCATGTTTGTGTTTCAGTCTCCAATTGGTCCTTTTCCTTTTTCAACAATTCAATAGCTTCCTCTACTGCCTTGATCAATTTATCAGATTTTTCCATCAAACTATTAAAATCATTAGTGAATTTGGTGATTTCTTTAGTTACCAAATCGATCCAGATGAAGAAGGCCTTTGATATGGACCTATCCTTATGGACTTGGTCAAGGAATTTCTCATTTTCTGGACAAGGGTTGAGGAACTGGGCCTTGAAGTTGCTATATATATTGAGAAAATTCACAAAGGGCCTACTTCAGTTTTATTTTGTCTTTAGCATCTTTCAATACCTGGTGATTGATTTTCTTATTTGCCGAGTTTACGATTTTCAAATCGATAGCTCTAGTGGCCATGCCTAAATCCACCTTTTCTATATTTAAATCCTTCTTTGTCAGTTCATCAATGGTTTTATCAAAACTTGGTTTGAAAACCTCCACAATCCAGTGGCCTATTTTAGAATCCACGTCTAAAATAGCCTCTATTTTGGGCTTCTTCGCTCTTGGGGTCTTTCCCAAGTATTTGGTGACCAAATATCCAACTGGAGTTGAGACTGGAACAATGTTTCTCTTTTGACTGACTGATAACTCTAACTAGTTCAGATTCTATGGTGTAGAGATCTTTGTAGAAGCTTGTGTTCCAGGGTTTCTTAGGATTGTAAGGTCCTGCTGACTTGCTTTTGCTGATTTATTCCCTGGAGAACTGATCGGTGATTTAGTCATTTTGGACCTCCCTGAAGTTTGTAGATCAGTTTCTTCCTTTAGATCTATTAGACCGCAGGGGATATTATCTACCTTTTCCTTCTTTTTGCTTCTAATTCTTGTGGCTCTCACAAATTGTTTAACTACTGGTTTCTCCTCCCCTGGATGAACTTCTACTCCGGAGTTTGTTTCACCTACAGAAAGCAATTTATCAATCTTAATAGTATGGACGGGAGAGGCTATGAGTTTTAAGATCATTGGGCTGTTTTTGGTTGATGAACCATAAGTCTCTTGCTTCTTCTTTTAACCATCTATGTGTTCTCTTAAACACATCTTTGGATAGGGCATTTACATCTTCTTCTTTCCTTTCTTTCCAGTCTATCTTCCTAGCTAATGCATCATCATTGAGCTCCACATATCTGGATTCCAGGACATCTTCATATTCAATATCTAATCATTTAATCTTGAAAGGTAAACACAACAAGGAAATCTATTGTAGGGTGAATCTAGAATGAAGCCTCTTTTCAACCTAAATTTCTTCCACACAGTCTACCCAAAAATCTTCCATCTTTGCTTGATGCAGGAACATGGCATCAATTTTGAAATGATTTGCTACAAATCATTTGCTGTCAAAATAGCTTATTTTCTGGTAGGGAGGGAGATTTATAATTTTCAGTTCTACATCCAAGGCAGAATGGGTGTACATCCATCTGAAGCGATAATTCCCTAAATCAATGGGAAAAAAAGAACCTGCCCCTCTTTTAAGTATGAATTTCATCTCAACCTGGAGCAACTATCTACAGACCTCTAATAAGACATATTTGTCTAAGAAATATAGATTGGGAGATTTCAAGGTTCTCCACTGAATCCTCCCACTCTTAAATAACTGAAGGTAGGGAGTTGGATGAAAAAGCTACCATAAATTTTGACTAACTCCATAGCTTCTCTAGACATCCTGCAGTTAGTTTTTCCCTTTAGTTTGAAAATGATTTTGGCCAAGAATGTGTTCTAAACCCTTCTGAAATCTTCTGAATTTATTTTCTTCTGAAGTAGTGGGTAATATTCGTAAATTGTCATATTTTCCTTCCATCGCTTATGTGGAAATCCCTCCCAATTCCTTTAAGTAGCAAGCACATAAAATAGGTATGAAGACAAAAAGAAGTTTGACACTTCTACAGATTGTGATAATTCGTTGTGAATCCTTTCCGTTATCACTTCCACCCAATCAACATACTGTCCCTTAGCTAGAAAAACTTGGATGAAAATGTACATCCAATCCTCTGAGAGGATATCATTGGGTTTTCCATTCACTCTGTTCAGCATGATAACTACGTCTCGGACTTCTCTAATCAAGTGATTCTTCTTCAATGGCTTAGCTAACCTGGAACCACCCCTCTCAGACTTGATTATTCATTCTCTATAAATATTATTGTTGTAGTCCTTTATGTTTTGGTCATACTCCCATTGAGATTTCTTAATACTCCAATCACCATAAGCTTCCATTGGAGGAATTTGCAGAGCCGTCATGACTATATGTCTGTTAATGGATATCAACACTTCTCCAGAAAAATAATGAATGCATCTATTACTCTTGTCATATCTATTTCTGGATTCCATTACTCATTTTGGGCATGGAGTCACCTCTGGAAAACCAGCTGCTTCCAAAAAACCACTTTCTATAATTTTTGCGGTGAAGGTTCTTTCTTCTGCATTTCTGAACCTATGAAAAATTCCTTCTAAATCTTCATCTACAAATATTTTCTCCCTCATTTTGGGAAGACAACTACTCATAGGAGAGAGCTTATTCTCTTTTACAAATTTGACCTTTAAGGCCGACATGCTAGGACTAGACATAGAAATACTAGGCAAGTAACCTTAAGAAAAACAACGGAAAATTCTAATTTCTTTCTTACAACAGTTAAATCAGAAATCAGAAATAGAAATGGAGAAGATTTATTTAGACTCGCCAATGCTCTGTTGTTGCTTTCCTGTGATTACCTTTTCTACAACTTTCTTCCAATTATGCTATCATGGTTGGTAGTGAACAAAAATGGCAAGAAATGTGATAAAATAATACATACACTTGAGTTGGCATTTCGGTAATCATGACACCTTGCCATGACCTGATTATGCTCGCCATCATTCGCTAAATATGTCTAATCACATTTACTCTGCTTTCATATGAAAAGTACTTCTACTAAGCTGGCTTTCAATCCAACATATTTTCAATTTGTTTTCTGCAAAAAGACAAGATTTGGCATGAGCTATAGATATTTTGTCATTTATTGCACATTGGATTTTGAACCTTGAACTGTGTGAAGCGAGGTTCAAAGTTTGAAAACCATAATGCTTTGATCACTTGACAGGCTTATAGCTAAAACAAGACTTATGCATGACACACAAGGGAACTGCCGAAAGGATGGCTCAAAGTTCACAATTCACTATTTCGAGAACAAAGATGCACATTACTCATAAAAATTATCGCCGACCAAAACAAAGTTAAACACGAAGTAACATGGGGCTTGTAATTGGAATCTTGAACCTTGAACTACGAAGTTCAAGATTCAATATTCAATATGCATTTGACAACATACATGATACTTAGAAAATTTTTACAAGGGAAACTCTTTTTGACCAGAAACAAGTAGCTTCCTCATACCCATCCTTTGTTACAGAGTTCCACTACAAACCAGTAATAGCCCTCATGATTTCAACTACTATCTCATTCTTCATTGTCGCCATCTCAGATCTAAACCTTTCTGTCACTTTTGATTCCACCTCATCAAAGAGATTTGCAATCACCCTAGGGTCCAATCTTCACAGAGGCACCTTCAAATATTCTACAGTAAATCCACTCTCGACCACCTTGTGACAGCCTTCGAACTGTTTTCAAGTCAGATCGCAACCTGATACCTCTCACAAACAGTCAAATAGGTTTCACAATCCTAGGAGCACGAACCTGCAACCTTCACTTGGAGCAACCATATCAACCTCACCTTGATAACAAACCAGCTCTAATACCACTTGATACAATCAAGCTCGGATGATCCAATAATGGGTTGTCCAAACTTGCAGCGAACCACAAGAACCACAATGGAAACACTAGAACACAAGATATGAACAACAACTAGTTTTATTCAATAACCAAGCATTACATGCAACATGTCGGTCTATAAGGCCTTCCCAGTTATGGCCAATTTGTTAACAAGATCTCACAGGATCCAACTTCACCAACCTACCCTACAACTAAGTGGAAGAAACCAGATCTAAACTTGTTCTTGCAAGCCACCAAGCAATCTTACAAGTTTCTTTCTTACCCACTTGCTATTGTCTATTGTAAACTCCCTCTCTCTCTTCCTCTACCCTTTCCTAAATGCTACCTACACACTCCTTTTATAAAACACAGCCACAAGTCAGCTTCACAAACAAATATTAAATCTCAGCCGGTCCATTACAATCTATGATGAATCATATTAAATGACCCAGGCGGCTGCAAACAAATAATAAATACATAGAATCTAAAGTACCAATCCAGATTTAGGTCCACACAAGATCTAATGCATCATAACAACATGCCTCAGAACTTTGTACGATCACAATAACCCCCTAAAATCACAAATGCAATCTCCAATGTTCGCTCAATCCATAAAATCTAGTCGGTGAACTCATCAACCAAGACCCCCCAAGTCAGTACCGAGCACAAACAAATCCATTGAGCCCGTCTGATGAATCAGCGCTGCCAACAGACACTGAGTCCGTTCGGTGAATCAGCGTTGCCAATAGACACCAAGTCCGTTCCATGAAGAAAAAACTCCTTCCATCGAGAACTGAGCACTGAAATGACCGAGAACAAGCAGACTCCACCAAGCTCTGCCAACTCACCTACCGAGCACCAAACAACACTTAAACATATTTTGGTCGACACAAGATTGCCAACTTCCCTAGGATGATCCTACATCAAGTTGTCACATTAACAGTCCTTGTGCCTAATACTGGAAGTTTCAGTTTATTTCCAATAGCAATTTCTTGATTTGAATTCTTCCTCATGAAAATCAATAAATAAAGATCTATCTCTAGTGATGTGAAATGATGCTCTTGAATCTAAAATTCATTCTTTATTAGTCTTTGAATCAAAGTACCGCCCTTTAACACTAGATTCACTTTTGGGGGTCTAGCACTTACCTCCATATTTTTTTTTATTTTTTTTATTTTTGAGGGAGATGGATACAAAGATTTGTCTATCTGTCTTGTCATCCTTAAACCTTTCTTCCTCGGGCTTGTACTACTACCTTTCATTGTCCATCTTCTTCAAAAACCATTTGTCCATATGATTCTCACCGCCACAATACCTGCAAATAATGAGTTTTCTTCCCACTTTCTTTTCTACACCATTATTTCTAGAAAATTGTTAGAACCATCATTATTTTGAAATTTATTTTTGCCTTTCCAATTCTTCTTTCCAACTACATTTTTGTAAAATTATTTTCCCTTAGTTACATATGCATGATTCTTCTTAATATAACTCTTTTTAACAAGTTGAACTTCTTCATCTAAAATTAACTTACAAAATTGATCAAAATTTTGTTGGGGGGGGTGGGGGGGCGGGGGGGTTGGGATTTAATTGAATAACTCTTTTTGTTGATTCTTTAAAACCCTTGTGTGGTTGGGGAAGCTTACTTTCAACCATTGCAATCAACAAAAAATTCTTTCTTTGTATATTGAACACCCATTTTCTTTAGCTGGTCAGTTAAATATGTAACTTCATTGAATTAACCGATCATTTTCTCAAAATCAGCCATATCCAAGCTCACCAACTTTTCTTCTATACTTAAAATGGTGGCAATATTTTCATCTTTATATAATCTTTTTCTAGCTTTTCTCAGAATTCTATTGGATCATCAATATCAACAAAAAATCTATTGAGATTGTGACTCGAGGCTTTGCCAATGATACCTCTAGCTTGCTCCAACTTGCTTTTTCATGACTCCTTTTCTTTGGTAGAATAAGGTTCTCCAATTTCTTTGTGCACTATCCTCCACAAAGCTTTTTCTCTTAAAGCATTCTTGACTGCAATCTTCCAATCTACAAAACCACTTCCATCAAAGATAGACAAAACTTCATTTGAAGAGCCCATGTCAACAAGAGAAATTAGCCTTTAAAGAAATATCAAGCCAACAATACTATGGTCCTGTTATAATCTCTAAACCAACTCTACCTCTAATGAAATGTAAAAGTAGACCCAAAACATAATTATAAACTAAAATAACAACAGTAAACATGGCAAAACAAAGTACTAGATCATAAAGAAATGATGGATAACTCTGGTTTTTATTATATTCACTCCAAGAGCATTCAATCATAATACATCACATTACATTGCATTGCATTAATACTCACAATGAGAAGCTTCATATTTATAGATGAGCTTACAAACTTCTAGAATTCTAGAGAATTCTAAAACTGGAATGTTCTTGTTCTTTGACAACTTCTAGACTACTTATAGTTGTTTCTCTCTTCTAGAAAATTTGATCTCTCTAAAACATTCCACACATTCTAGACAATCTTATATCTTAACAGTTGAGCATATCTCTATTTTATTGTTCGATTAAATTTATATGGCTCTTTGAAACAAGGAAATAGCTTTCGTATCACAAAAATATGACAGTGTATATACATAATATATTTACAGAGTGAAGTGCATCAATCAACTTTAATATTTAATCTACGTGACGTAGATTGTTTACCATTTACGCCACTTGTTTATTGTACATTTCTCTACATAATAATAATGTGAAGCCTCTCCCTCTCTCTCTAAATGTCTTATTAAAAATAGCATTTATTTATATTTTTTAAAAATACATTTTGATAAAAAAAATAGAGTTTAAAAATAATCACCACAAGATGTAATGTACAAATTTTTATAGTATTATACAACAACAAATAATCTAATGACTAATGTAATTCCAAAAAAAAATCTAAGAAAAGAGAGGTGCTATTTAATGAATTGCACATTCTATAATGACATGCCAAACAAAATCAGTGGAGAGTTAAATTGTGACAGTTTGTGTTATTTAATGACATCATAATCATTCACCAATTTACATTAATTGAGTTGTACATTCTATAATGACATGTGAAACAAGACCACAAGAGAGTTAAATTTTAAAATGTTTGGTGTTTAATAACATCACAATCATTTAGTTTGTTATTTAATGACATCATAATCATTCACCAATTTATATTAATTGAATCGTACATTTTGTAATGACATGTCAAACAAGACCACAAGAGATTTAAATTTTGAAATATGTGGTGTTTAATAACATCACAATCATTCACCAATGAAAATATATGATTTTAATGACGTCACAATCATTCACCAATATACACTAATTAAATTGTACATTCTATAATGACATGATAAACATAAAGGAGTTAGATTGTAAAAGTATAAAGTATTTAATGACATCAATCTGTATTCAATCCATTATGTCGTTTTGGAATGTCTCGCTCTGTATTTAATCTCAAAACACTTGAAAATGAAACGTTTCCCACCTCATGCGTAATGAAAATTCTTCCTCGCAACAAATAATTTTACATTGCGAAATCTTTTCTCGACCTAACCTACAAGTTAAATTTGAAGCTAAGCATATTCATATATAAGAAAACTTATATAAACTAGTAATGGCACTTCGTGTGCAATGGGAACGTGTTTTTTTTTTTTTTTGAGGATTTTTCTTTAATTGTCGTTAATGGATAATTACAATTTAAATTAGTGAATATTATATTTTTTAAACTGAAATTAAATTATTGAAGCTTTTATTTTTTGTTTCATGTTAAAATTTTAATTTCTATATCATATTTTATTAAATAGATGCTTGTTAAATTTTAATAAGTTACGGATTTCATTTTTTTTTCAATATATGTTATTGTTAAAGATTGGTTGATTATATGAAGTTTTTAGTTTTTTAATTATGTAGGACAAGTTGGAAATATTAAATATGGTAACACATTATTATTATTCTTTATGTAATATATCAATTTATGTATGTTATGAAAACATATTTTTAAAAAGTTTTCATTGTAACATTCAGAGAAAATAGATGTATTGAAACGGTTTTACAAATCCGTGTTTAAATAATATTCTTCAACTTGATTGGTAAAATAGAGTTGGAAGTCCACAATTATATAGAATTTGCCAATTATGTATTTGCATACTTTATACCAAAAACCATGTCATAGAACAATATTTTACGATTGTTTCATTATAAAACATTCTTGCACTTGACTGGTAGAGTAGAGTTGGAAATCCAAAGTTGCGTACAAAGAGCCAATATTTTATTTGTAGACAAAATATCATAAGCACTGCATAGAAGGAAATTATAATGTTAGAACATTTTTTTTTTTATCTACCTTGAATTTATAACTTTGAAATTTAAATGGAATATACAACTAAATAAATAAAGTAACAAATCTAGGATTCCCGTGAACTGCAACATTTCATGTTAAATGGTTTGAAAGGGAGGATGCAACTAATCTATTATGTGTGAACTCATTGGAATATAATAAGAAAAATTTAGCACTTTTTCTAAATGGGTGTGTATTTTATTGTTATTTTTGAAAATTGATATATAAACAAAAATATTTAAATATCTATCATTATTATTATACTTTTTCTTTGGAAAAGTTTCATAACAGTCATGATGTATTTTTTTGTCCACGACCAAGATATTTTAATAGGACATGAGCATGCAGAGTGCACAAATAACTTGGAACATAATAAATAGGAATAAAGATCACTTGACTTAAGTATTATGATACAAATATTAGGAATGAAGATCACTCAGACAATATTTTGTCACTAATATTACGGATATAGCTAGAACGTTAGAGATCGCATATAATTAGATATGTCATTCTCTTTATAAGGATGGTTCTCATCAATAAGTTCCATGTAATGAAAAAAGAAAACAAATAATAATAATAATATTTAAAAAGAAAAAGGAAAACAACATCAATAAATCATCAACCTTCCTTGTGTAGCATTTTAATTCTACTGAGAGAAATATTATTTTTGTCACTTTTATCTTTTTTTTTTAAATTATAGATAAGTATGTATTTTATTATTATAAAATATATTATCTAACTGATGGAGACTAGCTTGTTAGCTTTTCCATCTTCTATGTGGTTGGGGGTAGTAACTCAACCTTGCTATAAAGCTCAAATCAATGAGATTATGTGAGTCCTCATCTCCTATTCTTAGTTGGATTTGAAATTTAATTAGGTTTATTCACAATATATGGTTAATTTTATTTGTAATATAAAAAAAAAACTAGCTTTGTTTTTATGAATAAAAATGATTTTTTCTTATTTATGATTAAATAAAAAGATATAAGCAACATCATTCAGATGCAATGAGTGTCATGTGTACCATTCATTCTCACGAGAGATGGGTTCTTGTGAACCATTGCTCATGAAATATGGGTCAATGAGTTTGACTCATAAACTACATTAGTCAAGTCTTGGTAGCAATATCACAAGATATAATGAAATTAGTTAAAAATTTATTGTTAGATTATATTTTATTACCTACAATAGAAAAATCCAAATATTTTTATTGTGAATGACAATTAATTTAATGTAGAATATTTCATATGTTATGATTAATGTATAAAAGATTTCTAAAAAAATATTTTTGTTAGAATTTTTTTTATATCAATCTCCATAGACTCATTTAACTATTGAACCATTATCTTATGATAAGACAATCTCATGGGATATAAAGCTAGTGAGGAAATAGGAGAATTTTCCCAAAGCTATGGCATCCAAAATTTTACAAGTACCACCTTTAAGACAAGTAGCTCTTGACAAAAGAAAAAACATCCTTACTTTAGTGACATTGGGAATTGCACAACATATTTTTACATAAGAATTGTAAATGTTTGCATATAAAAAAGAAAGAAGTCAAATACAGAAACAGGTAGCATTCATTTGTTGATCATTTAAGCCTTCCTATATTTTCTTATAGAAGTGTATTTTGAAGGAGCTTTAAATAGTTTCACAGTTAGTGCTAAATTGCTTTTTGATACTCTCAGGTAGAGTCTTTTAAGGACTAACCTAGATAGGCATTGAGTGATTGCAAGTTTCACTAGTTTGAACTTTTCCAAATCTAGTAGAGTCTTCATTTATCATCACCGTGTATGCAAATATCCAATTTGGGTATGAGCAAGCATTTGATTCTACATTAGAGTAACCTATAAACTTTATCCTCATATATGTATAATTTTGCTAAGTCACCATTGAGTCTATGAAACCAAAATGAGCTCTAACATTCTCATGCCCTATTTTAAATTCTAAAATATTTTCTTAGATTCAATAGCTTCCTACATTGTCAATAATCTTCACAAATGCTAATTTTGTTTATTTTGATATCCTCAATCACTCTTCTAGACTATGTTGGGGTTATCTTCAAGATGTCCTTGCAAATAGATTTTTTACTACATATATGAACTACAAAAGAAGGCTTTGAGATATTTGAACCAACAATCTCTCTCTTTCTTTCTACGTCTATCTCCATACCAATCTCTCTCTCTCTCTCTCTCTCTCTCTCTCTCTCTCTCTCTCTCTCTCTCTCTCTCTCTATCTTTGTCTCTACTTCAAAATCTCTTTCCTTCTCTTCTCATTACAAATATACATGTTGATCAACTGATGAATATCTAATGGATATGATGAAGACTGAGTGATACCAAGTATCATGATTGTAGAAATGGTTAGATTAGTTGTTGTTTTGTCATTGATGTCAAGCAATTGATTAAGTAATGTTTATTATGTTACCATATCTTAAGAGGAGAAGTTAAATGGGTGACAAATGCAGATCAGACAATGATGAAGTAATGATGATATAGTTTTTTTCTACTATATATTTGATGTTATCAAATCTGTACAATTGATTGATCAAGTTGGAAACTACAAAGAGCTAAAGTTATGAATGAAAGAGTTACTTTACTGAGCTAGATAGAGTCAGTCGGTAGAATGTTATGTGAGTCAGTCACAGTTACCGAACATCAAGTGAAATTTAAGCACCTAGCACCGAAGATGAGTTAGACACCGAGCAATGAATGAAGTCAGTTACTGAGTTGCAAAGCAATTTTTACCAAGTACAGGATATTGATAATAAATGATGATAAGATCAAATTTAATGTGAAGTGATGATGAGATGAATGAGGAAATGAATTAAAAGTACAAGTTTTGAGGTAAAAGTGAAATGGTTTACTAAGTTGTGAATTATGAAGAATATGATCCAACGACTGAGCGCAAATGATGGAAACAAAATTAAGGATATTAAGAGGCAAAATTATGTCTATATAAAGAATGATAAATTAATAGAGAATAGAGGCTGGTGAATTGAATAGAGAGAAGAAGAAGCTGAAGAACATCATTTACTGAGAAGAATAGAGAAATAGAGATTGAAGAATCTATAGTCTGAGAAAGAGATCAATGGAGTATGAGATGCCAGTATTAAATTGAGCATAAAGGATCTGACACAAGCAAAGGTAATTTCTATATTTACAGGTCAAAGTTTACTGTTGCTTATTAATATTTGTAACAGAGAAATATCCTAACCGAGTGGATTTAACAGTCCTATTTATAAAACCTAGACTTATGTAACATTCCAAAAGAGTGTTTAAAGACCTCTAACAAGGCCACTTTTAATAGAGTGAAGATCTTAGCAGATTGAGGTAAATCCCCTAATAGGGTCACATTTAGATATTTTCTTTGTAATATTTAACTTGATCAATTCTAAACCTAGTGTACTTCACAAGGGTACATTTTTATTGTGGGTTACAATTCCCATAGAGGTTTTTCCCAAATTGTGTTTCCTCGTTAAATATGGTGTCAACCGAGTTAAATCTAGAGTTATTTGAGTTAATTTGATGTTGTTGAAGAAAATTATTCAATTGTGTATTGTCATTGATGTTACACATGTATATACACTTATGTAGTGATGATATACAAGTGTATACATTTAGACCGGGCACAGTTTGTGAATAAAATGAGTTGTTTTAGTGTTGACTGAGTTCAGCAGGGTATTGAATAATTTCAGTGTTGACCAAGTCACTCATGCATTTCAGACATGGTAGGGCATTCAGTGCCAGCCGACTAATAGTGATTTACATTGTATAATTAATTGATTATATGAGGCCGACTGAATTGTGATTTATTACTTATTTAGAAGTGTATTCAAGCCAACTTGACAAGGCTCGTCATATATATGAAAGGTCAAGTTTGGATTGAAAAGATAAATATAAGAGAAGATAAGAAAAAAAAAAGAGTGTGAAAAGGTGGAAGAAGAAGAAGTGTGGAATTCTGTGACATGAAGAGTGAAGGCAAAACCAGATGGGATTATGATTGAGTACAGATCACTCGGAGCTGCAATAGAATATCTGATCAACAAGGATCCAGTCATAATCAGAATAGAGATCTGAATCAGCAAAGACAGTTTCTTACACATACAAGTCAATTCATTGTTACTTTCTAACAATTGTAGCAGTGATCTCAAATCTCTTAACAGAGTATACTTAACAGTCTTTTTGTAAATCCTCTCATAAGGTAGCATTTCTATGTTGAAGTGTTGAAGACCTCTAACAAGGCCACTCCTCACAGGGTGATTAAATCCTTTAACAGGGTCACACATAACAGTGTTTTATTGTAACCTTGAAAAGGGTTGGCTCCTCATAGGGCTCACTTCAGAAGAGTGAAAAAGAGTAACTAGTTACATTGGTGGTTTTTCCCATATTGGGTTTTCATGTTAAATCTTGGTGTCACCTGTGTATATGTTATTTGTTTCATGCTTTATGTTTCTACAGTTACTCACTAAAGTATAATTGCATTGGATATTATAAAGATTTCTTTGACACCTGAGTTACAGAAGAATATCTTAATTGACCAAGTAACAGTGTTAAAGTATTTAAGACATCTAAGGAACAAAGGATTTATTTTGGAGTAACTGATTCACCTCTCCCCTCTCAGTTACTTATTTATCTCATTTCCAACAATTGGTATCAGAGCTTCAAGTGCTTTCAGAGAAGGTTTCAAGACCTAAGCTAAAGATCAGAGATGTCTTATAGAAGGGAGATCCCAAAGCTAAACAAAGAAAACTTCCTAGCATGGAAAGAGATGATGAAGCTACATCTATCTACTATCGGAGATGCTGGTTTGTAATTTTTGGAAAGAAAATATGTGGAACCAACAGGGACTATGAATGTGAAACAGATGATGGAATAGAAGCTTCATAATATAATGATGATTGATATAGATTCTTCACTCAGCTACTTAGAATTTGATGAAGTCACGGACTGACCTACAACCTATGATATGTGGAAGAAATTACAGGACATTCATGGAGGAGATGCAAATGTAAAGAGAGCCAAAGAAGAAAGTCTAAGAGGAAAATTTGACCAGAAGAAAATGAAAGAAGGAGAAGACATTACAAGATACAGCAAAAGAATCAAGAAGATTGTGAGTGCCATCAGAGCTATAGGTGGAATAATTAAAGATACAATAGTGGTCAACAAGGTAATAAGAACTTTACCTCATGTCTATGCTATTAGAGTTTCAGCTATTCAAGAGATGAGGTGCAATAAAGATATGACTCTAGATACATTAGTGGGAAGGCTTACAACTTTTGAGCTGGACAACTTTGACAATTACTTTCCTAGCTCTAGAAATCTTGAGTCTGCATTCAAAGCTAAATTAAACCTTGGTAAGAAGAATAGATACTCAAAAGGGAAGCAGACTGAAAGTGACAGTGATGATGAATCTGATAATGAAGATCTTGGCATCATTGAAGCATTACTTGCAAGAAAATCCGCAAAAGGAAAATACAAAGGAAAAATACCATTGATTTGTTTTTCATGTAATGAGGGTGGTCGCATTGTTGCAAAGTGTCTGAACAAATAAGACAAAGATGAGAGAGAGTTTAACAAATTCAAAAGCAAGAAAGATTTCAAAAACTAAAAAAGATACAAGGATAAAGGTAAGAAGTCTTGTTATATTGCTAAAGATTCTGATAGTGATGAAGAAGAAGATGAAATGGTTTATATTGCTATTAAGGATGAGTCAGATGAAGAAGATGAAAAGACAACACTTTTCTCACACATCAGTAAAAATGACACATGGATGATTGATAGTGGTTGTTCTCATCACATGATTGGTGATAAGAAAGAATTTGAACATCTTGAACACTATGATGGTGGGAGTGTCAATTTTGGGAATGATGAACCTTGCCCTGTGAAAGGAAAAGGTTGCATTACTCTGATAGAAGGAATCAAATGTGATAATGCTTATTGGGTGTAAGGATTGAGGAGAAATCTACTCAGTGTAGCACAGCTGAACAACATTGGCTTCAAGGTAGAATTCATGAATGGTAAGTCCAAGCTCCTGGATGGTAAAGGGAACCTAGTCAGAACTGGCAGACAAACAAAAGGTAATCTATTATATCTTGATCTCACTGAAGGTTCATGCTTTATTGCACATGTAGAAGAAAGGTGGTTATGGCATAAAAGGTTGTGTCATGTAAATGTTGATAATCTGGTAAACATAAGCAAGAACAAGAGAGTTAGAGGTATTCCTATCTTGAAGAAACCCAAGTTATCAATATGCAAACAATGTCAAATTGGAAAGATGAGCAAGACAAGTTTCAAAAGAAAGAATTACAATACTGATGAAGTCTTGGAATTGGTACATACTGACCTTTGTGGACCAATTGGAACAACATGCTATACTGGAGAGAAGTATTTTATTCTATTTTTTGATGATCATTCCAGAATGATGACTGTCATGTTTCTCAGAGAGAAATGAGAAGCTTTTCATAAATTCAAATGGTATCTTACAAGAGTTGAAAAGGAAATAGGAAAGAAACTAAAATGCCAAAGATTTGACAGAGGAGGAGAATTCATTTCTAATGAGTTCAATGAATTCTGTAATGAGAGAGGAATCAAAAGATAGGTATCTGCCCCTTGTACACCACAGAAAAATGGAATAGCAGAAAAAAGAAATAGATCCATTATGGATTGTGCCAGAACCCTAATGATTGAAAAGAATGTTGTTGCCAAATACTGGAAGGAGGCCATCAACACTACAATATTCACCTTGAACCAAGTTCAACTAAAGAAAGGTAGTAACCAGAAACCTTTTGAATTATGGTATGGTTATAAACCCAATGTTCATTATTTCAAAGTATTTGGAAGTAGATGCTACATCCTGAAGGAAGCAAGAAATGGAAAACTAGATGCAAAAAGTGATGAAGGTATATTCCTAGGTTACTCATGTAAAATCAAAGCATACAAATGTTTGAATCTTACTACTCATAAAGTCATAGAAAGTTTACATGTCAAGATTGATGAGTTTGTAGAAAAATGTGAAGAGAAGAGCAGTAAAGAGCCCGGAGACTACAGGAAATTTGTGTATCATGAACTGATACTATACCTATGATTCGAGCAATGGTGATTGGAAAACAAAATTGTCGACCAGTAAATATACTAGCACAAACTGTGCAACCTGAGATGCTGGTAGAAGAGACCGATTCATAGACAGAGGGAACTGAGTCTCAGACAAAGGAACCTGAGTCACAGATAGTGGAACCCGAGCATCAGATAGAAGAACATGAAAGAATGTTTGAGAATGAAAGACCTAGTGGATCAAGTCCAGAATCTAGACTGAAGGATCCAGTACTTTCAAAATATGTTAGAGGGTATCATGCACCTGAGAAAATAATTGGAGATTAGAAAGAAGGTGTAATGACAAGGAAAAAACTCAAAGGTACATCTTTACTAAGTGAATTTGAACCTAGCACTATTTAAGATGCATTGAATGATGAAAGTTGGATAGAGGCAATGAATGAAGAAATTGAGCAGATTGAGAAGAACAAAACTTGGACTCTTGTGCCTAGGCAAAAGGACAAGAATGTGATTGGAACCAAGTGGGTTTTTAGAAATAAGATCAATAAAAATGGTGAAGTTTCTAGAAACAAGGCCAGACTAGTTTGTAAAGGATGTGCTCAAGAAGAGGGCATTGATTATGGAGAAAATTTTTCTCCTGTTGCAAGACTTGAAGGAGTCAAAAATCTTTTGGCATATGCTACACATAAAGGATACAAAGTATATCAAATGGATGTGAAATCTGTATTTCTGAATGGAATCCTAGAAGAAGAAGTCTACATTGAACAAACTGAAGGATTTGTTGATCCTAGCAGAAGGAATATGGTTTGCAAGTTGCACAAATCATTGTATGGACTAAAGCAAGCGCCCAGAGCCTGGTATGAAAGAATGCATAGCTATCTAGTAAGTATTGGATTTTAGAGAACCTATGATAACAGTAACCTGTACATTAAAGAAGGACCAAAAAACAAAATACTATTAGCAGAGATTTTGTTGATGACATATTATTCATCGGTTATGATGACCTATGCAAAGCATTCTCTGTAGCTATGACTAAAGAATTTGAGATGTCTATGTTTGGTGAGATCAAATTATTTGTTGGATTATAAGTATATGAAATGAAGGATGGTATCTACATTATTCAATCAAAATATATCAAGGAGATACTTAAGAAATTTGGTATTGAAGATTCCAAACCTGTTGGAACACCCATGTGTACTAGACAAAAATTGTCTAAGGATGATGATTCAAAAGAGGTAGATCAGACCAACTACAGATCCATGATTGGAAAATTGCAATATGTTGTTCACACCAGACCTGATATTGCATTGGCAGTTGGTATTGTTGCAAGATTTTCAGATAATCCCAGAGTCAATCATCTAATGGAAATCAAAATAATTCTAAGATATCTGAAGGGTACTGAAGACTATGGTTTATGGTATAAGAAAGGTGGAAAATTTGATTTGAAGGCATTCATTGATGCTGATTGGGCTAGAAGTGTCGACGACAGGAAAAGCACCAGTGGTGGAGCTTTCTTTCTTGGAAAGAGGTTAGTGTCTTGGACTAGCAAGAAACAAAATTGTATCTCTCGGTCTACAACAGAGGCAAAATATGTTGTTGCAGCAGTGAACTGTTCAAACATCATATGGATCAAGCAGTTGTTGTCAGGAATGAAGGAAGAAGTAAAAGAACTAGTTATTATCTACTGTGACAACACCAGTGTCATTAACATTTCAAAGAATCCTATGATGCACACCAAAACCAAGCATATAGCAATAAAGTATCATTATTTTAGGGAATTGGTACAGAATAAAGAAGTACGGTTGGAATATGTGAATACCAAAGAACAAGTTGGACACATATTCACCAAACCTTTACCTAAGGATGCATTATTGTATCTTAGAGGAAAGCTAGGGGTGCTTCCCCTAACTGAAGCTCACTAAAATATGGTTTAGTGATGCATCAACCCGAGCAACAGTGAAGATCTATCAATTGGTGCAAGTACATCAGAGCACATTGTAGATAAATTAGTACATTCAAGTACATTACAATTACAAAGTGAAATAGTACTGACGATTGGTATTTGAGAAGATGGAGTCTTTGGCATCTGTTGTCAAAGAGGGAGAGTTTTCTATAATACATAAAGAATCACTTAAGCGAGAGTCCTTAACAGTAAGAGGAAGATTTTGATGTCAAAGGGAGTTTTTGGATAAGAATCAGAATGAAGCTAAGGACATTAAAGAAATTTTTATGTTGCTCTACAATTATTTGTATTATGACATGTTATGTTTCCATCAATGCCAAAGAGGGAGATTGTTGAAGAAAAATATTCAATTGTGTATTAACATTGATGTTACACATGTATATACACTTATGTAGTGATGATACACAAATGTCTGCATTCAAACCGAGCATAGTTGGTGAATAGAATGAGTTGTTTTAGTGTTGACCAAGTTCAGTCGGGTATTGCAGAAGTTTAGTGTTGACCGAGTCACTCAGGCATTTCAGTCATGGTCAGGCATTCAGTGCCAGCTGACTAACAATGACTTACATTCTATAATTAATTGATTATATGAGGTCAACTGAATTGTGATTTATTACTTATTTAGAAGTGTATTCAAGCCGACTTTATAGGGCTCATCATATATATGAAAATTCAAGTTTAGATTAAAAAGAGAAATATAAGAGAAGATAAGAAAAATAAAAAGAGTGTAAAAAGGTGGATGAAGCAGAAGTGTGGAATTCTATGACATGAAGAGTGAAGGTGAATTCAAATAGGATTTTGATTGAGTATAGATCACTCAGAGCTTCAATAGAATATTTGATTAGCAAGGATCCATTCATAATCAGAATAGAGATCTGAATCAGGAAAGATAGTTGCTTACACATACAGGTCAATTCATTGTTACTCTCTAACAATTGTAGTAGTGATCTCAAATCTCTTAATAGAGTAGACTTAACAGTCTTTTTGTAAATCCTCTCACAAGGTAGCATTTCTATGTTGAAGTGTTGAAGACCTCTAACAAGGCCACTCCTCACAGGGTGTTTAAATCCTTTAACAGGGTCACACCTAATAGTGTGTTATTGTAACCTTTAACAGGGTTGGCTCCTAACAGGGCTCACTTTAGAAGAGTGAAAAATAGTAACTAGTTACATTGGTGTTTTTTCCCATATTGGGTTTCCACATTAAATCTTGGTGTCACCTGTGTATATGTTATTTGTTTCATTCTTTATGTTTTTGTACTTACTCACTAAAGTATAATTGCATTTGATATTATAAATATTGCTTTGACACCTGAGTTATAGAAGAATATATTAATTGGCTGAGTAACAGTGTTAAAGTATTTAAGACATCTAAGGGACAAATGATTTGTTTTGGAGTAACTGATTCACCCCTCCCCTCTCAGTTACTTATCTCATTTCCAACAGATGTTGCTAAGTTTGAATGATTGATTTACATATATGAGTTGTATTTTTGCTTAAGTTATTGAGTTAATTAGTGAATTGGTTAATTACTGTATTCAGTGTTACCGAGTAAATCAATGAGTTTAGTTTCAAGTGTTAAAGTTTTGATTTGTCTGATTCACCTCCCCTCTTAGTGGACCAACAATTGGTATCAGAGCTAAGTTACTCCGAAGTGATAAGTTTAAAAGGACTTGAATTAAGATCTAAATATGTCTAAGAGGGAAGCACCAAAGTTGAATAGGGATCATTTCTCTACATGGAAAAGTAGGATGAGGTTGCATGTGTCTGAAGTAGGAGAATATGGAATTCACTTTCTTGATAATGAATATGTAGCACCAACTACTGCACCTTTGACTATCAGTGAGAAAAGACAGAAAGAAGAACACACACAAGTTATGATTTAGATTTCTTCTACACTTACCGACCAGGAATATGAGGAACTTGATGGCTGCACTATTTCAAAAAAATTGTGGGATAAGCTTATTTTGACCTATGGTGGAGATCAACATGTTCAGAAGGCTAAATCAGATATTTTGAGAGAAAAAATTGACTCTATGAGGATGAAAGGAGAGAACATAATACAGTATAGTTCAAAACTTAAGGAGTCTATTAATCTATCAGAGGAGCTAGTGGGATCATAACAGAGGATGATATTACAATCAAGATGTTGAGAACCCTACTACCAAGTTATGCTATTCATGTATCTGCTATACAAGAGCTAAGATCTATTCCCCAGATGAATATTTCATTGGATGCTACTATTGGTAATTTATTTTATCTTGATACTTCTATGTAAATTTGTTTGTTTCTACCGGAGAAAAATATAAAGGTAATTTATTTTATCTTGATACTTCTATGAAAAGTTGTTTGTTTGCTAAAGTTGAAGATGTTTGGTTATGGTACAAAAGGCTTTGCCATGTTAATTTTGACAACTTAATTAAAATGAGTAAGAAGAATAGAGTAAGAGGACTACCGATTTTAGAGAAACCTGAGAATGCTATGTGCAGAGAGTGTCAGATGGGTAAGATGACTAAATCTATTTTTTCAATCAAAACTTATGTTACACAAGGAATTTTGGATTTAGTGCGTACTAATTTATGTGGACCCGTGAGAAATCAAAGTTACTATGAAGACAAATATTATATTTTATTTATGGATGATTATTCTAGAATGATGTTTGTAATGTTTTTAAAAAAAATTCTGATGCATTTCAAATGTTTAAGTGGTATAAGGCCCGAGTTGAAAAAGAAACTAGAAGATAATTGAAATGTCTGAGATCCGATAGAGGATGTGAGTTTACTTCTGATGAGTTTACATTGTTTTGTAATGAGAATGGAATTAAGAGACAATTTCCAACACCGAGGACACCACAACAGAATGTGATTGACGAGATAATAAGTTTAGATCTATTGTTGATTGTGCTAGGACACTAATGATTGAAAAAGGAGTTTCACAGAACTTTTGGAGACAAGTTGTGAGTACTATTGTTTATACATTGAACCAAGTACAAATGAAGAAAGGTACAAACAAGACACCTTATGAAATCTGGTATGAACACAAACCTAATGTCAGTTACTTTAAATTTTTTGGGAGCAAATGATATATTCTGAAAGACTCTAGGGAAAGAAAGTTTGAGTCAAAAGGAGATGAAGGGATATTATTAGGGTATTCTACAAGGAGTAAAGCTTATAAATGTTTGAACAAAGTTACTAACAAGATGGTGGAAAGTGTAAATGTAAGAATTGATAAATTTTTAGAAAGGAATGATGAAGATAGCAAGAAGGAACCTGAAGATTATGATAAGTTTGTATATGTTCAACTTGATGTTCCTGATACCTTATCGAGAGCACCTACCGAGGAGGAAGCTGAACAAGGAGTTCAACAACTGAATGTTGATATTGAAGAATCGAGAGCTACCGAGCCTATTTTGGCAAAGTATGTGAGAAGGTACTATTCCCCAAACAAGATTATTGGAAATAAGGATGTTGGAGTGATGACTAGAAGCAAGGTAAGAGAAAATACATGTTTGATATCTACATTTGAGCCAAACAAAGTTAAGGAAGCACTAGATAATGAAGATTGGATGAAAGAAATGAAAGAAGAGTATGACCAAATTGAGAAGAATAAGACATGGACATTAGTAACCAATCCCAAAGACAAAAATGTTATAGGTACTAAATAGATTTTCAGAAGAAAATTTAATGAGCATGGAGTAGCTATAAGAAATAAATCTAGATTGGTTTGCAAAGGTTATGCACAAGAAGAAGGTATTGACTATGGAGAAACTTTTGCACCTGTTGCTAGATTAGAAGGAGTTAGAATACATCTAACTTATGCTTCTTACAAAGGATTCAAGGTATATCAGATGGATGTTAAGTCTGCATTTCTTAATGGGATACTTGAGGAAGAAGTATACATTGAACAACCTGAAGGATTCATTGAGAACACAAATAAGAACAAGGTATGTAACTTACATAAGGATTTATATGGTTTGAAAAAAGCACCCCCAACATGGTATGAGAGATTGCACTCTTATCTAATCAAAATAGGATTTCAAAGAGCAAGTGATAACAATAATGTTTATTTGAAATGTGACAATGATAATAAAGTTTTGATTGTTGAAATTTTTGTTGACAATATTAGTTTTGGAGGTAATGATACTTTATGTAAAGGATTTGCTGATGAAATGAGAAAAGATTTTAAAATTTCAATTATTAGAAAGATTAAGTTCTTTCTAGGTCTACATCTATACAAAAAGTTACTAGAGGGAGCTATATTACACAAGCCAAGTATATCAAAGAGATCCTTAAAACCTTTTGTATGGAAGATTTAAAGCTTGTTGGAACACCTATGATTACTGGATGTAAGTTATCTAAAGAGGATGAAACACAAGAGGTGTATAATACTCTTTACCGATCCATGATTGGTAAATTACAGTATGTTGTTCACAATAGACCTGATATAACACACGTTGTTGGGATTGTTGCAAGATTTTCTTCTAATCCAAAGGAAACACATATGTCTGCAGTAAAAAGAATTTTGAGATATTTGAAAGGCACATAAGAATTTGGTTTATTGTACAAAAAAGGAGGTACTTTTGATCTGCAAGTCTACATTGATGCAGATTGGGTTGGAAACGTTGATGATAGGGAAAGTACTAGTGGAGGCTAGGTGAAAGATTGGTTACATGCTTGAGCAAGAAAAAAAGTTGCATTTCACTGTCTACTGTCGAGGCTGAATATGTTGCTGCTGCTATGAAATGTGCAAATATAGTATGGATTAAGAAATTACTTGAAGGTATGTAAGAAGAGATCACATATCTGGTTACTATTTTTTGTGATAATACAAGTGCTATTAATATATTAAAGAACTCGATTATGCATTCAAAGACCAATCACATTTCTATCAAGTACCACTACTTAAGAGAACACGTTCAAGAGAAAAATATGAGATTGGAATATGTGAATTCAAAATAACAATTGGATGATAGCTTTACAAAGCCACTACCTAAAGATTCGTTTGAGTATCTCAGAGGTAAATTAGGGGTTCTTCCCCTATCCAATGTTCACTAAAGAGCATGAGGCATGTAACATCAATTCTATATTTCATTAGAATATTTACTTCTGAATTGATGTTAGTATGCACACTTTAGGTGATTCCTGAAGTTGTGAAAAGATTTTTTTTTGTAATGTTTTATGAGTACATGTCAGGTATAATCCACTACTGGAACAAGTTTCTAGGAGTATGACTTTTTGGCATTGTTGTCAAAGAGGGAGAGAATGAATTGATGACATTTATCCTTAAGGGAGATATTGATGAATTGAGAGAGAATGAATTGCTACTATTTACTCATGAAGGAGAATCAGAATGTATGTTACAGAAACAAAGAATTTATCCAAAAGAGAGATTAATTCAAAATGATAGTTATACTGACAAGTAGTATGGAGTTTGTGGGAAAAATCTACAATTTATTTATAGACGCTTTTTCTCTTTCTAATGAACTGTGTTCATAATATTAAACATTCTTTTGGTTCCCAAGCTTTCATACATAAGTTCACTTATAAGTGGTGTTTGATACCATTGAAAAAAATTCTCCACATTCTCATGCTAAATGCCATGTTTGGTTAGTTCAAAATGATTCATATTGAAAAGAAAACTAAAATTCAATCAACTTTCTCTACCAATAATGGTTACATGGGTTTCAATTTGTACAAAAGTAATGTCTATTCCAACTATATTCTGAACCTCCTACGATTCCTGCAACGCATGCCACAGACCTTAAAAAAAGTGTGATCTCTTGCCTTGTAATGCCTGTTTGTTGCCACCGATTTCAACCAATGAAATCATTAGTATATTGAAATCATAAATAAACATTTTTCATATATTTTAATCTTAAAAAACTTGTACTTTATTTTATTTAACATACCATTGAAAACAAAAATCTGATTTATAATAGGTTGGTGCATTTAAAGATTAATGGCTACCTATCGGGAAAACCCTCTGCAATAGTTACTACAATGGTAGAAACTAACAAAACTTTCGATTTCACTAAGATAAATGGTTCAAGAAATAAATCAGCATACTAGATTGTGTAATTGAAAATGGAAGCGTATAAACAATCAATTAAGAGGACATTTTTTTTTCAAATTTAAGATTAATGTAGCCTGCTTTAGAACAAACTAATAACAATTAAATGTCAAAGCAATGTGCACAACATGTCACCCATCTCCTATTTTTTCTGGAATGTTCCTCTGTTAGCTGCCAGGGCATCCTTGAAATCCTCACCAATCTCAATATTAGCCATCGCACCAAATATGCCTGATATTGTTTCAATCCGACGCTGCCTTAGCAAAACACCCTGCGCGCTATCACCTAGCGAAAAACCCCGTGAAGCTTTGTGTTTTCTTATTATTAAAAGCAATCATGTGCAATTTTGGGCCTGCTTATTAGCTTCATCCATCCTAACCTTTATTCTATCAAATGATTTCTTATTCACCATCTAATAGTTCATCAAATTCCAATGTTCCGCTACATTGATATTCATGCCATGCAGTTCTGATATGCTTTCCTCTACTACTGGATCAGCCTCCTTATTCAATTTAAAGAGACGCTGAATAAAATGACTACCGAATACTAGATGCGAGAAATGCCAACAGATAAAGCAGAACAACCACAGTAAACTGAGAGGTAAAATCAAAACACACAGGAAGAAGCGGCACAGCGCAGAGAAGGCAAATTATAATATTCCTCAACTTACATTCCTGAATTGAGGAAATCAAAAGCCACAAAGGAAGAAGCGGTACACAGCAAAGAAGGGTAATTATAATATCCATCGACTTATAATTACCCATTGGGAATTTTTCTGGATGAAAGAGAGTATATGCAAGGCTAGGGCTTAACGGGCTCACTACAATGACAGCTGGCATAAACATGACAGTTACTATTTCTGTGAACATGTATCTATTATTTAAAAATCTACAATAGACTGTAGCCTTGAACCATCTACAGAGCATGAGGATTCATCCAACTAGAATAAAAATGCACTGAAGATGAAGATAAAATGTCAGATTACCTCCTCCATGTTTATGACTAAGAAGGGTGGGCGACATCCAACTTTGGCAGCCATGACAACAACACAAATTGTAACAATCACTCCTGCACCTGGACTGAACGTTGCGATCATTGTAAAGTACTTTGCTTTCCATGCACAAGTTGTGACCCATGATTTCATCACCACACTTCCTAAAGTCTTCCACTTTTCGCCTTGATTTTCCACATCTTCCGAGATGCTTTCCTCAACCAAGTCTTGCATGTCCTTTGCATTGGATGGCCCCAAAACATTCACAGTGTGAGGGTTTCTGTTCCTTTTTACTTGTGGTCTTCCCCTAAATATAGCTTTAAAGTGCATAGGAAGAACCTTTTGAAAAAACCCATTCTTCACGAAGGCTTGTTGGTTTTAATTTTTAGCCACTATAAATCCCTTCCATCTCCCTCAAATCTTGTCATGGTGTCTGTCAATGTTTATACCAGTGTGGAGGAGACGGATAATGAAACTGAAGAGGAGGATGATACAGATTATGGGGAGGAAGATGTTGAGCCTTCCTTAGAAGTTAAGAAAACCCCCCAGTCTAAGGTGAAAATGGGTAAGAAGGGGAGAGGGAAAGATGCGAAGGCTGAGTAGGAAGAATACATCCCCTCTCCTAAAATTGAAATAACTCCTAAATCAAAATGGAGGGTGGGAACTTATGGGAAGGAAAAGGAGAAACATTTGGCATTGAAATCCCAAGGTAAAAAGGATCTTGTTATTTATACCCCTATTGTTGTTAGTCCGGTGGTTAAGTCTGTGCGTGGAAAAGGAAAGAAGAAATTAGTGGAAGAAGAAAATAATAAGGAATTGCAAGTTGAAAATTAGGTCGCCATGTCCCCTAAAGAAGCATGACTTTGTCACCTAAGGCGGGTACCCATAGGGAGGACAAAGTTTAGTCTTCTTTGGAATTAAGACCTAATTCTAGGATTTTCAAGCTAGATCGCAAAGATTTTTGTGATAGTCCGGGGATGGCCAGGGAAAATGCAATTGATTATTTCTCTCTTTGAAATGTCTTTGGCATGAAATTAGGGAGGTGAAAATCAAATGAAGAGCTATGGGAAGAAAACTCGAAGTACTCAAAAAGATGGTTGCATGACACACTAAAGATGACATTATTAGTGTTACTGCTGATACTGGTGATGAATTGGGGTAGAATTTGTGGATGTTGGAGGAGAAAATGTTGATTGTTGAAGGTTTTAAGAAGACAACTGATGAACTGGACCAATTGAAAAAGGATAATGAGAATAATTTTTCACAGATGGAGGAGAAAGTTAAGAGTGAAAATAATTCCTTCAAACGGAGATGACTTGGAGCTACAAAAGTATTAAAATTATTGCAAATTCAATGAATAGGCTGGAGGAAAAACTTGACAAGGTGCATCATGAAAAGTAGATCATCCCGTTGGAGCAAGACAGGGGTATGGAGTCCTTGGGACAAAGTAGATAATCTTTGTTTGTTTGGTTGCATTTCCTTATATATGCATATTCCTAAAATACAAAGGAAGAAGCTAGATGAAAAGTCAATTTAATGTATTTTTCTTGGATATAATAATGAATTCAAGACATATTGCCTTTTGGATCCCAACACAAAGAAAATATAAAGTAGTAGAGATGTAATTTTTGATGAGAAGAGTGAGCCAAGTTCTTCTACATCATCATCTTATGCAGACAGTGCTCCTATATTCCACATGGATGGGGAAAATGATGATAATGTTGGTGGTTAAATGACACCTGCCACTGTCACAAAACCATTAACAAAATGGTATTAACTAGTACCATCTGAGTTGAAAAATTAATGGATGGAGTTCTAGACACTTCCACTTCAAGTCCAAGGACTCGCGGTATGGTTTGCAATGAGGTAAATTTTGCCTTGATGGCTTCTGTTGTTGACAATTTTGAGCCATCTGTTGTTCAGGAAGCACTAGAGTCAAAACCTTTGGAAGAGGCTATGGATGCAAAATATAAATTTATGATGAAAAACAACACTTGGGAGGTCATTGAGATCTACCACTTGGTAAGAAATCAATTGGTTGTAAATGGATATTTAAGACTAAGTATAAAACAGATGGCAGTTTAGATAAGCATAAAGCTACACTTGTAGCTAAGGGTCATGCCCAAAAAGAAGGAATTGACTATGAGGAAACATTTGCTCCTACTGCTAAAATTAAGACCATTAGAATGATATTTTCTTTAGCTACCCAATTTGGTTGGAAACTATACCAAATAGATGTAAAAGGGCCTTTCTAAATGGAGACCTTAAGGAAGAGGTCTATATGACCCAACCATAGGGATATGTTGCACCTTAAAAAGAAGAAAAGGTATGCAAACATGTCACATCCCTATATGGTTTCAAACAGGGTCCTAGAGTCTGGTATATAAAAATTGATGAATAGGTCTCCTACAACATGGTTTCCCTAGGAATCAATATGATCTAAATCTCTACCTCAAGGATAAAGGGGGGGATATTGTGATCATTAATGTATATGTTGATGACTTGGTTATCACTGACAGTCTAAAAACAATGGTTAAAATAACCAAAAATAAACTTAAGAAGGCATTTGACATGATAGATCGCGGTCTACTACACTATCATCTAGGATTAGAGGTATGAAAAACAAATCACCATATCTTTGTATCACAAATAAAATATGCCAAGACGTTTATCGAGAAGTTCAGAGTGATGGATTCTAAGCCTATGTCTACTCGAATGGAATTGGGTGTACAATTATCTACTCCTGATACATCTCCTCAAGTGAATGCAACTTTGTATCAATAGATGATTGGAGGTTTGATTTACTTAACTTACACGGGACCAGATGTTAGGTTTTCTATTAATTATCTATCAAGATTCATGCAAGATCCAAAAATGAGTCATTGGAAAGCAGAAAAATAGGTACTAAAGTATGTCCAAGGTACAATAAGTCATGGTTTGAAATATGAAAGGAGTGATCAATTCTTCTTGATGGGGTATATTGATGCAAATTATGCAGCTTTAGTTGATGATAGGAAATCCACCTCTAGTTTTGTTTTCTTCCTAGGTTCAGGACCTATTTCTTGGGGAACTAAGAAGAAAGCCACGGTTTCTCATTCCTCAATAGAGGTAAAATATCATGCAGCATTGTGTGAAGTAGTCTTGCTACGTTGCATGTTAGAAGGATTTGGGTATCACAAAACAACCTAAATTTCTTGATTGTGACAATCGGAGTATTCTCAAGCTTGTTCACAATCCAGTATTCCATGAACGGACCAAGCATATTGAAGATTATTGTCACTTTAGCTGAGAACATCTTTAGAAAAACAACACCCAGATTCAATTATGCTCCACACAGGAACAATGTGCAGATATCTTCATCAAGCCTCTTACACATGTGAAGTTTGAAAGTTTTCAAGATTTTCTTATTAGTACTTTTAAAAATGATGATGTAATAAGGGGCAAATGTTGGGTATTACATTATGCCTGCATGGTTTTTTTAGTTTGTTTATTTTTGGGTAATTTGTTAAGGGTTATTAGTCTATTTAGGCACTCATATTATTTATTATGTTAAACCCATCAGTGCTAGGTTAAGAACATTGTTTTAGTCATGCTTGTCTATAAATATCTTACCATAATGCAAATGAGGTATTCGACCACTCCACAAATTCTAATAAGATTTTTGTCATGTATAAACTATTTTCTTCTTCTAATTTCTTTAACTTTCCTTTCAAATCACTTTTCTTTTTCCTAACTTTGCCAAATAATTTTACTCTACCTCTAACTTTTCATTTTTCTCATCAACCCTTTCTAATTCTCTCTCGAGCTTTGTGTGACCTTTTTCTCTGCATATATATGGACCAATTTGTGAGATGCCTATAAAAGAACAAATAATGCTCTAGTTTTAAAACTCTTTACACTTAAAAATGACTGGTGTTTATGGAGGGATTAGGATGCATAGTTAACCATATTTATTAATTAATTTAACAACCAAAATAATTTATTATACAATTGTATTTTTATATTTAATAAATTAATAAATGTAATCAATGAAGTATTCTAATCCATAATGTAGCCTTAAAAAGGTATTACAATGAAACACCTTAGCATAATTTTGGAAATAGAAGCTAATACCTATCCATATTCACAATAAATGACAAAACATAACTAACTCTTCTTTCTGCTTTTCTATTTCATTGCACATAAATGGTATAAAACAACAATAGTTCTTAAACAACACACACTAAAGAACAAATTAAGTCTGGAAAAAACTAGTCAACTCTGACTATTTAACACTTTTAACCTAGGAGTCAACAATTAGTATGTATTGTTTAAGACATTTGTAAAACATCTACCTACTCTTTGATGCCTTCTTTTAATTTCATCTGAGACTATAACCTTAGCAGATTTGAAGTTCAAATTAGCATAAAGGATGAGAGATACATTGTGCTTTCTTTTACATTTAGTGTGTGGAAAGAAAATAAGGTCTTTTGCTTCTAATATTATGATTACCTTTGATACTTTCATTACTATCAAATGCAACCTCAACACACATAGTGTAATAGGTGTCATTTGAGTGCCAATTAATTGCTTTACATTATCTTCTCTCCCACCACAATTGAAAATTGAGAGGAACAAAACGAAACAAATGGTTCAAGAGATAAATAACAGGATGTAATTTTTTTAATTTAAGATTAAAGTAACCTAGTTCAGAACTAATAGCAAATGAGTTTCGAAATCCCACACTTCAAGTGTACATTCGTTGAAATGTAAAATTTTTACATCCCAGTCCAAATTGAAAACAAGAAAAAGTTTATTTGCAATTGAAAGGAACAGTTGTGGTCAGGTAGTCGCCTCTATTTCTCCACCCTCTGCTGCTTTCGCACCACTTCCACTTGGTCCTTCTCCTCTCTCTGCTGAGGAACGGATGTCTCCATCTTTGACTTTGACCAACATTTCTCCGGCTGACAAACAGATGTCTCCATCTTTGACCAGCTTTTCTAGCAGTCCGCTCACCGTTCCTGCAAGTTCAATGGCCGCTTCAATCTTCCGTTCATCACAATTTTGTGCCCACTGCTTTGTGCATTTTAACAGCACATTCTGGGCTTCTAACACTCCACAAACAATTATATGGCAAAGCAATGTGCACAACATTTCGCCCAACTCCTTGTGAGAATGACATTCCTTCAGTCTGGTCAAGACATTGTCGGACAGTGTAGAGGACAGATAACCGAAGCTGCTCTCTAGTGTCAACCGTTCCTCTATTGTCAGCTTTCGATCTTCTCGAAGAGATGAGCCCATTAAGACCTGCTGCAACTTTCTATCCACACTGCGCATGCTTTCTTCACAATCTATACTCTCCTTAAAGCCTCGAAAATTCAACGTTGCAAAGATGTTGAGGGGGTCCACCACTATGTTCTCTGGAAACTCCACAAACTTCACCACATCCCGTGTCCCTCTGTATGCTGCCAGGGCATCCTTGAAATCCTCACCTATCTCAATATTAGCCATGGCACCAAATATGCCTGATATTGTTGCCATCCGACGCTGCCTTACCAAAACACCCTGCGCGCTATCACCTAGCCAAAAACCCTGTGAAGCTTTGTGTTTTCTTATTATTAAAAGCAATCCTGTGCAATTTTGGGCCTGCTTATTAGCTTCATCCATCCTATCCTTTATTCTATCAAATGATTTCTTATTGACCATCCAATAGTTCATCAAATTCCATTGTTCCCCTACGCTGATATTCATGCCATGCAGATTTGATATGCATTCCTCTATTACTGGATCGGCCTCCTTATTCAATTTAAAGAGACGCTGAAGAAAATGACTGCCGAATAGTAGATGCGAGAAATGCCAACAGATAAAGCAGAACAACCACAGCAAACTGAGCGGTAAAATCAAAACACACAAAGGAAGAAGCGGTACAACGCAGAGAAGGCAAATTATAATATTCCTCAACTTACATTCCTGAATTGAGGAAATCAAAACCCACAAAGGAAGAAGCGGTACACAGCAGAGAAGGGTAATTATAATATCCATCGACTTATAATTACCCATTGGGAATTTTTCTGGATGAAAGAGAGTATATGCAAGGCTAGAGCTTAACGGGCTCACTACAACGGCAGCTGGCATAAAGATGACAGTTAATATTTCCGTGAACATGTATCTGTTAGTTAAAAATGCACAATAGACTGCAGCCTTGAACCATCTGCAGAGCATGAGAATCCATCCCACTAGAATAAAAATGCACTGGAGATAAAATGTGAGATTACCTCCTCCATGTTTATGACTAAGAAGGGGTGAGCGACATCCCACTTTGGCAGCCATGACGACAACACAAATTGTAACAATTACTCCTGCACCTGGACTGAACGCTGCGATCATTGTAAAGTACTTTGCTTTCCATGCGCGAGCTGCGACCCACGATTTCATCACCTCACTTCCTAACGTCTTCCACTTTTCGCCTTGATTTTCCACATCTTCAGAGATGCTTTCCTCAATACTGGGACGCTGACCACGCACGAACTTACCGTACAAAATGACAACCCCTAACAAAAGGAGGAGAGAAGAGGCTCCGACTAGGAGAAGCACAGCGGATGAAATGAACCAGGGGCCTGCTTCACTTTGGACTTTTAAGTCATTAACATTCTGCAGTGCATAAATTTCTGTAGCGATGTGGAAAGACAAAGTAAGAAACAAGGCCGCTACGTTGCTCCATCTCCCTACGCTGCCCGCCGTGGCCATCCCAGGCAGAAGACACCCCACAAATACACACATTGTGAGCCTCGCAGCATCCATTCTTAGTTGGTTTTCAACCAACTCTTGCATGTCCTTTGCATTGGATGCCCCCAAAACATTCACCTTCTCAACATCAACGTAGCCGAGAATTTGGATCGTGAGAGCACTTAAAACAAAAATATTGGTTGGAAGCCAGGAAGGAATTTTTAAGTTCAGGTAATCCTTGGCTACGTCTACTGCAATGTCCCATAAAATACATAATATGAGAGCAGATGGGGCAAGTATCATCTTCATGTCATCCAGACCATAATCCATTTGGACTCCCGGGAAACTCAAATACAAACAGTGATATAATTAAAAGAGCAATGCAGCAGATGAGATTATCGACATCGGTTGTTCCGATGCATTTAAATACATAAAAAATTGAGTTCCCTAGTAAAATGATGACTTCTTTTCACTTGGGATCAATTCTTTTCTTAGGAAATGTTAATGCCTATAAGCTTAAAGCAAACCCTTTTGACTGAGAATAACTCTTTTGAAACAATGCAATTATATTCTTATACCGTAAGGGGCCCGATGTGGCTTTAAAATCTAATGTGGACGATGCCTATTGTAGACCATTACTCTGCAGCGCAATTCGCACGGTTAAAGTTGGGCTGGTCTGTGGGCTATGATAATGATGTGAGGATATCTTGGTCTTCACGTTATTTAACCTTTAATTTTATCCCCTCCTTCAATGGTAAGGGCCCATTTGGCGCAGGGAATTAACTTATCCAGAATAGGCCTATTCTAGAATAAGGGCCTATTTTGGAATTAATTAATGCTCAAAACGAAAGCTGGAATAAGCTATTCTGCGTTTGGATCCCATAATGTGGAATTGGAATAAAAGGTTATTTTTTATTTTTTTAATTAATTTGAACAATATGTATTTTTAACTTGTGTACACACATACACATACACATATACACACATACATATACACATATACACACACACACATGTGTGTATATATACACTTATATGCACACATACACACATATATGTGTGTATATACACACATATATACACATATATGTGTGTATACACACACAGGTGTGTATATACACACACAGGTGTGTATATACACATGTGTAATGTGTATATACATGTGTGTAATGTGTATATACATAAACATGTGTGTATATACATGTGTGTGTATACACATTACACACGTGTATATACACATGTGTGTGTATATACACACACATGTATATACACATTTGTGTGTACGTGTATATACACACATGTGTGTGTATACACACATGTGTATATACACATTTGTGTGTATACACACATGTGTGTGTATATACACAT
>MU226540.1:1681587-1692001 GCA_018584345.1 Thuja plicata
TGCTGGAATAAGCCCCAAAATGGGGATAAGTTTTCTAATTCAAGAATAAGGAAAATGCCCACAAACAGAGAATAAATTTATTCTAGCATTAACTAATGCTTATTCCAGCTTATTCCAGTTTAATTCCATGCACCAAACGGGCCCTAAGTGATTTTGAAACAATCCAAACTAATACATATTCGTGTACCATTTATTCTTGTTGCTTAAGTCCCCTAAAGTCTCTTACCTATCCCCTATTTATAAGGTTTGTGTCATGTTGACCTCTAAATTACTAATATTAAAGGAGTTCAACCTCTAAATTACTAATACTAAAGGAGTTCTAAAAATGAAAACACATGTAGTAATAGTCGATCACAAATGTACTAATAGTTGATCATTTTTTACCTTTTTTGGTTGGCAATTGGTCCATTTGTGCATCACTATTAGGACATTTTGTAACGACTACTAGGACATTTGACCACAAGTATTGGCATTTTTAAGAAAATGACTATTGGTGCAAGAACATAGCAGGTATTGGCCAACACTTTGAAAAGGCAATTTTTTTACCACTCAATGTTCGATGGTCTCTACATAGAGATTCGTGAATACCCAGAAGCCAAAACCTCAGCTTTAAGCTCTTCACTCACATACAAAGCAACACTGAAAAAATCATCAAATTCTGACTTACAGTTTAGGAGTTCTAGGTGCACGAAGTTAGATTGGACGGTTCCCCTAATTTATTTCTTTAGTTTTTTCTAAACATATCACTTCAGTAGAAATAAGATATCAATACTTTTATCAAGCTCTGTTCGAAACATAAATCTAAGATTCCTAAAATAAAAGGAAGGGATAATAATTGTAGTGTGTAAAGAAAAGATTAATTTACATTATTTAAATAAATTTAATAACAATGAAGAGATAAATTGATTTAGATTAGTTAATTTTTGTTTAGAAATGTATTAAAATTTTATTTTTATAATTAAATTAATCTTATCTATATCTTTAGCTATGATATGATGTGAGAATGTCTTGATCTTCATATTATCTATCTTTATTTTGAAACAATCTAAAATAATACATTCTTTCCTTTTCTAAAGCAAGTACTAATCATGTTAAAATAAAAAGAAGAGGATAATGATTGTAAAGCATAAAAGAAAAAATAGTATACATTAATTAAATAAAAAAGTTAATATTCATTAATTAATTAAATGTAATAATAAAATCAATTGATTTAGATTAATATATTTTTATTTTGGGTATGTGTAAAGAATTTTTTTTATATTTGATTTAAATTAATTTAATTATTATAAAATATTTTTTTTATAATTGGCCCATTAATGGGTTTCATAGGGTTAATCCCTTCCAAGCAGCCAATAAGGATGTGAAGTGGCATGCCTCAGATGATGAATGGATCAAAGTCAATTTTGATGGCGCTTTGAAGGGGAACCAGGTCCCTCTAGAGAAAGCGGCGTGGAAAGGGATTCCAATATTAATATCATCACAATCGAGGCCAAAAAATTGTAGGATGAGACAAACAATTGGTAGAAGTACAAGCAACATTTGAGGGTGCCTTAATGGAAAAATAACTTAGCTTTGATAAGGTCCATTTGGAAGGTGACTTGATGGTCATTATAAATGATTTAAAGAAGAGAAATGCAGTGGCATGGAATATTAATAAATATATACTATCCATATGTAATATGTTAAGCACTTTTCAATACTTTAGAATTACGCATGTGTATAGATCGGGTAATGGGGTGGTAGACCAATTATCAAAATGGGAAACATCTCTTAATAATGATAATTCTTCATACCCTTAGATGAGATTTGATGATTTAGTGTGGGATGAAGTACCATAAAAGTAAATTATTGATGTAAGCATATCATCATTATTTGGAAAGGTAGAAAATGATGGGACATTTGGGACAATATGTATTTAATATGGAGTTTTTATTTCCAACATCATCACCTTTAAAGGAACAGTGAAGAGCTCTTTCTTTTCTAGAGTGTTTTGTAAAATTGAATTGTGTGAGTGAACACACAGGGAGCTGATTTTCATTTTTCTCATAGGCAAGCAGGGTGTGGGGAGTGTTGAGAGATGAAAATGACATTCTTATAGAGGTAGTGGATATCCCTATGGGCATCTAGACTAACCACCTAGTCAAAGCCATGGGGGCCTATCAAGGTCTTATCCTGGCTCACAACCTGGACTGCAAGAAGTTTTGGGTTGAAGGTGACTCTAACAACATTATTAACTGCCTCAAGGGTAAGCATAAGCCATCCTGGACGATTGAGAATTGGATAAAAAATCAAAAGATATAATTTGTTCATTTGAAATGTTCTATATCTCTCGTATCTATCGTGAGGAAAATTTCGTTGCTGATTGATTTGGAAATAAGGGAGTTCGGAGTAAGTTCCTATCCACGTGGCATGGTCAAGACATGTTGGAGGTTGAGATCAACATGCTCTTAATTCTTGATAGAATGACGATAGCAGGAACTAGCTTTACCTTAAATGATGGAGGTTAAATTTGAAAAGAAAGGCAACATCATTACTTGGTAGGGTGTTATTTCCAAAGTTACAACTCGTGTGAACAACCCTTGAATTCATAATATCAATACGTCACCACACACATTCTGGGTGTTTCTTACCATGTCTTTGAAGTTTTCCTTCCACTAATCAATCTGCAAATTGGGTATGTTTCAGATCTCTTGGGTAGATATGGGAGGCGATCAAAGGAGAGTCAAGCCTATTGATTGTGAAAATCTCAAGACTAAACATAAAATGTGGAACATTTTGAAGGATTGTGTTCAGACGCCTTACCTGGAGTGACTCCATGGCTAGGATCCAAAAATTACATAGCACTTTTATAGGGGCTCAAAAGATGGTAACATTGTGTTGTTTGGAAGGAAGGTGTCAATTGATGAGAATGTGATAGTTGAAGTCACTAGTCTTCCAATGGAAGGGTTGAAGTCTTATCAGGACTGAAAATATTCAAACCTAACTATCCATAGGTTTCCAAAAATAGAGGAGTAGGAGAAATTAGAAAATAAGGAGAAGAAAAATAACTACTTCAACCTGTTCAAGATTAAACCAGTCTGAACTAGGTACTCAAGGCTATAATGGATTATTTAACTCTTGATGGTCATTTTAGAATAGCATTTAGACATTACTTCATTTTTTTGAATCATTTTGTCACAGTGTGAGGGTTCTCTTCCTTTTTACTTGTGGTCTACCCTTAAATCTAGCTTTAAAGCGCATAGGAAGAACCCTTTGAAAAAAACCATTCTTCACGAAGGATTATTGGTTTTATTTTTTAGCCACTACAAATCCCTTCCTGCTCCCTCAAATATTTTCATGGTGTCAGAAGATGTTGATACCAGTGTGGAGGAGACGGATAATGAAAATGAAGAGGAGGATGATATAGATTATGGGGAGGAAGATGTTGAGCCTTCCTCAGAAGTTAAGAAAATCCCTCAGTCTAAGGTGAAAATGGGTAAGAAGGGGAGAGGGAAAGACACAAAGGCCAATGAGGAAGAATAAATCCCCCACTAGTACATTTGAGGCCAAATTCTGACAGCTATCTGTCAGATTTTCAATGCCTATTTGTTGGCAATTTGACAGATTTAGTCATCGGGGTTATTTCATTGGAAATTGCTACGGAAGTGGTAACCGTTAGTATTCCGACATTGCTATACATTGGAAATTACCATACTAATAGAAATTTATTATAGCATTTCATACAGTACATTTATTAGAATGCCGACAAAAAACCCGTCGAACGTATATCAGCTCCATCAAAACTATCTGTCAAAAATAGAATCTCTCTGACGTTATACCTATCAGGATGTCGATGGATATGCAGTGACAGCCTGATAAGAAAAGCCACTGGATGTACAACAGTCTCGTCAAACTTATCTGTCAAAAATGGAGTCTCTCTGATGTTATACCTGTTAGGATGTTAATGGATATGCAGTGACTATCCGACAAGATAACCTTTCAAATGTATAGCACTCCTGTCAAACCTAGCTATCAAAAATGTAGTCTATCCGACATTATACCTGTCAGGATGCCAACGGACATGTAGTGACCTTCCTACATGGAAACTCATTGGACATATAGCACTACCGTCGAACCTAGCTATCGCAAATTTAGTCTATCTGACATTAAACCTTTCAGGATGTCGATGGACATGCAATGAATTTATGACAGGAATACTCATTGTACGTATAGCACTATTGTTGAAACAGTTGTCATAAGAGTTGAAAAAGCGACGGACATGCACACTAAAGATAACAAATCACAAGAGACCATCATAAAGGGTCTCCGTCTTTGGTCCATATCACTGACAAAATGGTTTACCTTTCATTAGCTCATCAAATACGGGGATTTAAAAGAATTTAATAGAATATTTCCATGATAACGTATATTATTTAAGTTGACGTTACATGAATTTATCTACTTTGCGCACTTGTCGACTACGAGGATAGTGATAATGAAGCATCTCCTGTGGCTTGCATTACTCAGGACACGGGCGGGATGCTTATTTATCACTATATCCATAGTCGACAAGTGTGGGAAATAGATAAATTTGTGTAGGATCAAACTAAACTAATGTACGTTATACATTAAAATATTATCTATTAAATTCTTTCAGTTCACCGCATTTGATGAGCTAATGAAAGGTAAAACATTTCCTCAATCGTCTGGACCAAAGACGGAGACAAACTATTATGGTCTCTTGAGCTCTGCTATCTTTAGTCCTAGCTATTGGGTAAGGCCTGGAAGACTTATACCTGTCAATCGTTGAGAATAATCACCACCTTTCCTTTATGTACACTGCACTGTATCCAATATATTACTAAAGATGAAGAGAAGGAAAAAAATATGAATGGATAAAAGAAAGAAAAGATACAATAATATTATCTTGTTGTTTACCTTCTCATAATTGATCCCAGTCTTGCAAAAACCTTTTACACTTGTGCAGCTCATCAATATTGGAGACCTGAAGGAATTTTATACGATCACTAGCACATTTCCTGCATGGATGAGAAACAGTATCCAAAGTTTCCAGATTCAGAGAAGAGGTATGAGTGGAGGCAAAAGAAGGGATATTTGTGAAGGTTTTATAGACATAGGTTACTAAATCATCATCTCTGCACTGGTACTCAATCTGGAAACCCTCGTCCTCACTTTTGTGCCACCTTAGCTCAGTAAAGAATATATTCTCTAGAATTTTAGACATCTAGAAAATCTCCACAAATATCCCTTCTAGACTCCACTGAATATACATCTTCTTAGAATCTAAAAAAATCTCAATAATTGATTCTCATCAATGTACGAATAAAATTGTGACAAAGCGCTTAATCCCTAATTCAAACTTTGAAAAATAAAATTGTGACAAAACACTTAAAGAATATGGAAAGCTCACAATATTTGTTTACACCACTCAATAAAGGATCTATCTATAAAAATACGATGACTTGCATGAACCAAATAATATTCTCAAGAATTGGAAACAAATAGCTTAACTGTACAGAAACTGGAGAGGGCATGGCTGAACTTTATGAGTCACTTCGTCCACAATTGGAGGATACAATAACACACATCAGAGGTAAGCCTATCATTATTGTGAGTTATCATCCTAGTCATCAGCATAGAGCGTCTTTGTGAAAGACATGATTATGATCTGGAATGCTTTTTGTTTGGTTTCCTTTAGGATTTTGTTTGTTTCTATTGTTTGCGTGCATATATGGATTGTTTTGTTCTTGCAATTCTAATTGCTAAGGAGAGCTTTGGAGGATCTCTAATTCAATCGATAACTAATTGCTCCTAGATATTGTGAAAAAATTTGCATAATGGTTTTCTTGATTATTACTAAGAAATGATTTTGTTTGTTTCTATATGTGGATTGTTTTGTTTGCTCCTAGATTTTGTTTGTTTATAGAAATGATTTTGTTTGCTTGTAGATTTATATGAATGCAAAATGTTTACAAAGAACAACATAATCAGAGGATACAATAGCACACATCAGAGGTAATCCTATCATTATTGTGAGTTATCATCCTAGTCATCAAATTAGAGCGTCTTTGCGATAGACATGATTATGATTTGTTAAATTCTCTTGTTTTTTTCCTTCCATAATTCACATATCAAAATTGAGGGGATGTGATCCAAAGATTTTCACAAAGACTTTGTTTAAACAAGATGGGAGAGGATTTAAATAATGTTAAAATGACATTTGGAAGTAATGATATCCAACCAAGTTTGGCACACACATCTATTGCCAGCATTCTAATAAGAAAAGGCGTGTGAGTAAAAGTGATTGACATCCTCCTCATTCTATGTTTAGAGTTTCCCCATAATTCTTTCCTGCTATGTTTAGAGTTTCCCCATAATTTTTGATTTATTTTTTTCACAACTCCAATACAGTTGAAATTGAGATAGGCCTAGAAACAGTAATCCGACTGTTAGATTTGAATGCACAACATACATCAATTCATGCAGTGGTTGTCTATGGATTTGGAGGGATGGGTAAAAAAACACTCACTGATAAAGCTTATGCCCATGTTGAACTCCAAAACTATAACCATTGCAGAATTCATATGGAACAAAATTGTACCAAGAATGATCTTAAAGTCCTTCAAGAACAGATCTTGAATGGATTGTTCCACCAGAATGTGAAATTGACAGACTGTCACTATATCATCTTAAAATGGAAGCACTTCCATGTTAAGAATGTTTAACCCTCCTTAGGACCCTGATTGGGCCTCTCCGGACACTTCCCATCCCAACTAGCATGTTTTCTAGGGGTCCTGACTCCCTAGGTCAAGGTTGACCTCAACCTTGACCTAGATCAAGGATGACCTCGACCTTGACCTGGGTCCCCCTTTCCAATCTAGAAGTCTGACAGCTACTGGAGGTCATCAAAAATTTATTTCCCACTTTTGGGTCGGCTGTTTTGGGTTCTGAAGCAAAAATTCTTAAATTATATTTAATATAGGTCCTCTTCTAGGGGCATGGGTCTAATTGGAATTTAATTCTCCTATGCCGGCCTCTCTAGAAGATTGTTCCCTAGTTTCATATAAAAGGAAGCTTTCTCCTCTCATTTTCACTAACCATTAATCATTAACCACGAGAAGTCATCAAAAAAAAGTTCAAGTATCCATTGTTCTACATGTTTTCAAGATTTCAAAGTGTTCAAGTCTTCCTCTCAAGCATTCAAGTTATCCATTGAAGATCAAGGATTCAATCTTTCAATCCTTTGAAGGAATTTTGTTCAAGCATTCAAGATTTATCATTCAAACCCTAGATCTATCCATCATGGTGGTGTGATCTTCCTTCAAGATCCTTGGTGCATCCTCAACATTCATTCATTCTCTCTTCAAGGTGGATTCCAAGCATACAATCATGGAGGCTTATGGTTTCTATTTGAGTCCAAGCTTTCATATTTACATACTTGTTTATATTCAAAATACAATTGCATATCTATTTCAATATCATAGCTTCATTATTAGATTTACTTCTACTACTTGCAAGCATTCTTTATTTCAATTATTGATTTAAAGGTTAATTCCTAAATCAGGGTTCTCGAGGCAGATTCTTCTGTTCTCTTTTCTTGTCTTCTTCTGCTGATCTGTCATAGCCTCTACTCTTTTCGAGGTAGTTGTAATGTGGTGCAAGTAGTACCGACCACCGGATATTGTATTTTATTATTGAGTGTGCAGTTAGATTAGGTTAACTTTAGAGCAAGTGTGTGTATAAATAACAATTCTGACCTCATTTCAAGGGTCGGCAAAATTGATGATTTTGCAGTCCATAATAATAGCAGTTCAAAATTTCATTCCTTGTAGTTGCAGAGCTCAATGCTTAGTAGTTCTTAGTGGTTCTTAGTAGACAGATTCTCTCTTGGGGCCATCGATGTACACGCCATTACTGCTGGAAAACTGTTAATGAAGAAGGAAGGATTCTCGTAATGACGTTGTTGGTGTCTTGAACACCTTTTTGTACTGTATGTTTATGATGTCCTTTGCTCTAATGTTTAAGTAGATTAAAGACCTCTTTTCCCTTTCTATTGAACATGTATGAATCACTGGTTCTGTATGTGTTTAGTATTTAGTATAGTTTGTTAGAGCATGGTTGATGTTTTAAATGTATTTGCATAACTATAAGTAGAATGGCTACACTCTAACCCTGGCATATCTTTTGAAGTTTGTTTGATAATACAAATGCTTGCAGGAAACCCCAACCTAACAAAATCCCCAGAGAAGATGAGCCAAGAAAAACCAGCTATCCCCCCAAACAAAATAGTCACACTCCCAAGTTAGCCCCCGCACTGTTGAGACCCATTTCTCAGGTGCTTGAAGGCCCGAAGAATTTATTCCACAGACAACCTTTACAGGAGAATTTGGCCAGTACCCAGTACCCGATGACAACTTACCTCTATTGGCGGACCGGTCACAAAGTCTCATCAACAGAAACTGGTGCTAGAAGGAGGGCATGGGCTCGTCCCCTTCTGAGGATTTTAACTTTACATCGCTTGAGGGTTCCCCAAGCCGTAGTTTTAGGAAGCAGACCTTTAGTGGGATTGGATCATTTTCACCTACACAATTTGAAAGAATCCTTAGAGTAGCCCCCAATCCTAGAAGGTTTGTTGAACTCAAGCCTCCTTCTCAAAAGAAGTGGACCCTGCAAGCCAAATAGCCAGCCAACTTTGTTTGGGGATCTACTATGTCTCAGAATACCTAAATCTCCTAGATAATCCCAGGGACAAGCACTCAATCTAGTCACAATAAAACTCCCTTGATGGCTACGTACTTTGGTAACACCGGGTCCCTAATGGGGCAGTTTCCTAGTGCTACAAATGATCTTCCTTTGCATCCGGAGAAGATTTTCCCCTGATATGAGAACTTAGGCTCACAAATCGTAGAAGAGAATCTGCAAGCATACAAAGATGCCATGGACTGACACCGGATCCAACATCAAAATGTTGTGACCCAGATGTTCCCTCTGTCCTTAGGACAGAACAAGTTAAATTGGTACCTTAACCTGGCCGCCAACTCAATCAACAATTGGCAAGATATGGAGGACGCCTTCTTGGTGGCCTTCCATGTACACATGGACCCAGTGTGGTCCCATAGCTAGTTTATCTCTGAGGAAGGAACTGAATGATCCCCTCACTACATTCAATCATCGGTTCCAACGCGCCTTGGAGCGGTGCACGGGCCCTTTCATCGCATCCGTGGATGTAACCATCCAGACATACCTGAACACCATGGACCCCTTTGTTGCCACTCTTTTATGGAGAGCCACCACCCCCGATGAGTGGGATACTCTGGAGAAGGTTTACAACCTAGCCTTGGAGTTGTCCCGCGGTTTGAACAAAGCCCCCGACGGGATTGGATAGAGCATACCTTTCAACATTATACCCAAAGAAATTTCTTACACTGGGGGATACAACCCCAATCAGGTAATGGGTGCCCCAATGATGGCCATGAACCCACCATCGCCGATAGACCAGCAGGCCTAGTACGTATACCCATTGCAAGTCCAAACAATATCGGGTCTGGAATTTGTTCCTTGGAATCAGCCGCAAAAAATGCAACAACCACCGACACAATCCTCTGGAGTACCTTTCTTCCAGTCGCCCATGGCTGGAGGATTGTTGTCCTCGACTCTGGGAGCTATTGCCGCCTTCCTTGAAAACCAACCACAATAACCGCAACAACTATCACATGGTGACGTGAACACCCATCTATCTGTCGAGGTTGAATCCCTTTGGCGATTGTTGTCCTCACTGACTATGGACATGGGATAGCTAAAGGCAGGGTCTTTTGCGCCCCACAACCCTAATTCCCAGAGAGGGAATATCTTCTCTGGCCAAAAAAATACCAATGCAAGAGGAAGAAACTACAACAACGGGCCTCAACCCAGCCAACAGCAGTGGAACAATAATGTAAACACCAAAGGTCCTCTTCTGAACCAAAACACCACTCAGGGCAGTGCTGGACCCAGTCATTCTGCGTAGCTCACAGAATTCCACCCCCTGACTAACTGGTGTAGATTGCATGACACTGGCTCTCATTCCGAGGTGAACTGTGCCACACTGGAGAAGGTCATCATGATCTCCTAGTCAGATAGACAATAACCTATTGATCCTACTCCCCTAGAAACATCAATGCAAGAGCCCACTCACGGTGCCTTCAGTTGTGAGACCGTCTTCTTTGGGATAGACAAAGAAGACAAAGAAGAGCCCTAATTGTAGGGGTTCTTTGATGAATCTATCCCAGGCTTTGAGGCCAATGCCTTCACCAACCCACAGACTCCCTACAACACTCAGAGTTAGGCCGATAAAGGACCAGTTTATATGCCTATACCTCCCTAGGATACCCCTCCCCAGAACAATACAACTGATCGCTCCTTCCCACCGAACAGG
>MU226540.1:1693544-1706379 GCA_018584345.1 Thuja plicata
AAAGGGGAGAGAATGTACAAAGGGGTAGTCACTATGTATAGTATTATGTATAGGTGGTACTAAGTTTTTGATACTAATGCCAAAGGGGGAGAATGTTTCTCCAATTGCACATTGAAGTTGTCATTAGTTATCAAGAAGACATAATGGATAGTCGGTAACAGAGTCACAAACAAGATAGTCGGTATAATCACCGAACTACAAAGTTAACCGAGAGCACTGATCACGCCCAGAGTTAACCAAGTGCAATGATTACCAAACAGATAGACTATACCGAGCAGCAGACAACACCGAGCTACACAACATAACCGAACAGCAATATAACTAAGATATACAGACAACACCGACCACTGAGAGACATCAATAACCGAGTGGAACAGAGACCACCCAAAAGTTTGTTATGGCACATCATTCTATGTAACAAACTTTTAGCCGACCTAGATAACGGTTTATACAATCAAGGAGGACATTGATTACAGATTTATAGTATTAATTATTTATGTCTCCTATGTGTAGATGATCAAGGTAAATTATGTACACCGTTGATCTTAGGGTAAGGATATAATTGTTAAGCCCTAATTAGGTCATATCATTTGATATATAAATTTATAAATGTCAAATATTGTTATGTATGTTGATCAAGAAATGATTAAGTAGCCGCCATACTACAGACATCAAAGATCAGACAGGGATTTCAAGTAGAAAGACTCCATTGCATAAATTAGTTTACAGAACTAGGGCAAGGCTATCGAGAAGAACAGAGAAGGTATTATCATTCACATTGAGGTGATATGTTTTCTATGTACTTAATGAATCTATATTAGAAATATTGAGATTGTATATGTTTCAGATCAAATTTTTGTTACTCTCTAACAGTTGTAATAGACCTCTAAATCTCTTAACAGGGTAGACTTAACCGTCTTATTGTAAATCTCTTAACCGAGTGCACACATACTTTGTGTTGCTAAATCCACACATGAGGTAGATCTAATCGATCTTATTGTTACTCCTAACAGGGTAAGATCATTAGAAGTGATCATCTTTGTAAATCTTTAACAGACTAACTTTATTTCTATAGTATTGAATTTTTGTGGGTCTCGTCCACACCGCAATTTTTACCTTCTAACATGGGTTTTCTGTGATACCAAAATACCATTGTCATGAGTACTTAATCTTATGTATGTTTATTATTTATTTTACATGCATTTACATTTCAACATTGATACTATATGTTTAAAGTATGCAATCTACTTAGTCGGTTAATACAATTAATAGTGGTTACAAGAATTGATTAAAAAGTTTTAAAAGTACTAATTCACCCCTCCCCTCTCAATACATATCCTTTCCATTATACCAACAGTGAGAATGTCTTGATATTTATATTCTTTAACTTTCTACTGAAGCATGAAAGATTTATTCTTTCTTTTTATAAAGTAATAGTTTATCATATTTTCTTTTACATATCATTTTGTTGGAAGCGGGAAATCAATATTTTGGTTAGACTCCACTTCTAGCATAAATGTGACAGTTAAAATTAAAAGAAGTGGATAATGATCGTGGAACATAAAAAAGGTTAATCTATGTAATAATTTAATAAATGTCATAGTAAAATAAATTGATTTAGATTAATTAGGTTTTATTTTGGGTGTGTTTAAAGAATTTTTTTATTCTAATATTTAAAGCAACTTTACCCACATTTTATGGGATGGGGTTGATTCACAAGAGCTTCATCTTGGCACAAAGTCACAGGTCCAACCTCTCCTCCATCTCAAATGTCACTAGTCACACTATAAAGTTTGTCTAACACATTGCAACTTATGAGGGGGGTGATACTACCCAATTCCTACTATATAAACAATAAAAACTTACCAACAATTTTAGGCTATCATATGTAGTGAGAATGTCTTAATCTTTATATTATTTAACTTAATTTTGAAATAATCCAAAGTAATATATATTCATGTAGGATTTATTCCTTGTTTTTTTCTAATTTAATGGATGCTCATATGTTTTTACATATCACTTCATTGGAAGCAAGATATCAATACTTTTATCAAGCCCCACTCTTGGCATAAATGTGTTAGTTAAAGAAAAAGAGGAGAATAATGAGTGTAGTGTGTATAGAAAAGGTTAAAATAGATTAATTAAATAAATTTAATAATAATATAAATTAATTTAGATTGATTATTTCTTTTGGAATATGTAAAGACAATATATTTTAATATTTAATTTAGGTTAATTTAATTATCATAATTTTACTTTGTGAATTTGGAGCTACAAAACATGTTGGAGATTTGACTTATAGGTCTTCAAAATGTGAAGAAGAATAAGTTTAAGGTTGGTGATTTTGGTTTATTGGTAAGCTCAAAAGTTAGAAAATAATACAAAAGAGGGACAATATTTAAATCATCGTGCAAGTTTCACAAGTTAGAAAAAGTGCAAAGATGTTCACAAAGTTCTAATGTTCACAAACCTAGAAGAGTGTGATAGAGAAAGTGTGACAAGAGAAGGAAGAATTCACGAGGTTCAATATGTTGCAAAGTTTGTGAGCTCAATATGTTGTAAAAGTGTGACAAGTAAGAGAGGAAGTACTTGAGAGGAATTTGAAATGGAAGAAAAGGACTGAAAATGAAGGATTTATTAGGTCACAAAGTTTACAAGTTTGTAAACTTTGAAAAGTGCAACTAGGTTAACTAGTTCACTAAAAGTGCAAAAGTGTAACATGTGACCTAGGAAACTTTAAAGAATTTTTTTTGGGTATGTGTATTTATAGAAAAGATTTTGGAGTGAAGTAAATATCTATGTCTAGGTATGATAGTCAATCCTAGCTACTTCATGTGATTCATTTATTTCATTCTTGAGGATAGTGTCAACATGGGTGGGATTGGAAAAGCGAAAATAAAAGAAACCCTTGGTGAGATTTTGGACACCATCAAGCTAGACCCCATGAGGGGCCTAGACTTTGGCAACCCACTCACAAAGAATTCTTTTAGGTGGAACTCTCCCCACAAAATAACTAATCAAAGTATTATTCTCAAGTCAGTCACATGCACTATCATAATCATGTAAAGGTAAAACAACATCAGGAGTGTTAGAGGTCGTAGCTCATGAAACACCTTCTATACAAACTTGTGAGGCTTCTTGTTTGGAGGAACCATGACCACTTGTTGCCAAAACTCTAATACCAACATCAACTGATGGGCTGAAGTTGGTCAGAGCCATATTAAAACGTAAATTCATAAATGTGGTATGACAAAACAAAGATACAAGGGTTCAGACAAACATGCACGAAACACAAAATCCTAGCAGAGCTCATTCCCTTCCTCTAAAATAACCTCTCAAATAATAAATATTTTTACCTAAGTAAACTTAAGTAAATGTGCACAGTATAATTGTCTACATCAACAATCAGTAGATCTTTGTTACTCAAAATTCTATAAAGAATAGATTATAAAATTATGAGTAGAATACAATCTACCTTGTTTAGGACCATGTTATATCATGCATCTAATACTTTTGTGTCCTTAGAAATAGTCAGTGGGCGTGACAATTTCAGTTTCTTAATTGCTCACTCACCTCTTTCCTATTGAAACTTATCTACTAAAAAATCATTAAAAATATTTGGTATCAAATGTTATACTAATAACAATATTACAATTGTCCTGGCCTTCAATGCCCAACATAAAATTTATTTTAGAAATAAATATCAACATAGATCACTATTGAAATTTAAATAGAGTTTAAAAGATGCCTAAAACCTATAATATTATACATTTTTATTTTAAATTGGTATCTTATTTGTTTTGTTTTTTGTTGCCTCTATAATCTCTTCAACTAGTTTTTGGAAAGGTAGTTTCGAGACTTGATGCACAAAGATTCTTGTACTTACATAACCTGATTATATACCTTCATATCATGAAGTTAGAACTTACAATGCTTTAAAGAAGTATTTTTTTTAGTTTAGAAGGCCTAACATATTCAACTCATGGTTCAACAAATTTAAAAAAATAATAATTCTTTATAAATAGAACAAATTCAATGTTTCAAAACCTAATAGAACTTTCAATAACCAGAATTAACGTCAAATGAACAAAAACATCATATAAAAGAGTAATGATTTTAAAAGAAGAGCTATGAGGCTTTTTCTCCCCATATTATGTGGACCAATTTCTTATAAAAATAATGAATATTCTAATATTATAACTCTTGACACTTAAAATGCCTAATGTTTATAAAGGTATTAAAATGCATAATTGACTAGATTTATTAATTAACTTTTAAAAAAAAAAAAAAATTTATATTTTTATTTTTAATTTATTAATATACATGATCTAATCCATAAATGATGTCTTAAAATAACTTAAATACTAATCTTAAAAATAGAAGCAAACACCCATTCATAGTCACAATAAATGGTTGAAAACTATGCTTACTCTATGCTGTCATTTTTCTTCTTTCATTTCATTGCAGATTACAACTTCGAACTTCATATCAGCTTTACATTATCTTCTCAACCCCTTCCCTCTTCTATCCCACCACAACTCAAAGTTGAGACAAACAAAAACTTTGGATTTCACTGAGACATGGAGAAAAAATCAAAGGGTTCAAGAAATAAATTAACTTATTAGTTGTGTAATTGAAAATGAAACTGTGTAACTAGTAGATTAACAGGATTGCAAAATTTACTTTTATTTGAGATTAACGTAGTCTTTTTTAAAATGAACTAAAAACAAAGAAGTTTAGAAATCACGATAGTTAAAAATGGAAGAACAGGATTGCAAAATTTATTTAAGTTTATTAATCACGATAGTTAAAAATGGAAGAGTGTAACTAATAGATTAAAAAGATTGAAATATTTACTTTTATTTAAAAATGGAAGGGTGTAACTAATAGATTAAAAAGATTGAAATATTTACTTTTATTTAAAATTAAAGTAACCTTTAGAACAAACTAACAACAAAGAAGTTTAGAAAGCGCACAAATCTATAATTTAAATCCCAGTCAAAATAAAAAACAAGAAAAAGAAAAGGGCAATTGTTGTCAAGCAGTGGTGATTTCACTTGGGCCTTGTCCTCTCTCGGACATCTGTAGCATCGCCCATCTAATTCGCATCGTTAAAGCTGGGCATGGCCTGATTTGTGGGCTATGATGACGATGTGAGGATATCTCGATCTGCCCGTTATTTAACCTTTATTCTTTCCTTTCGAAACAATGCAAAGTAAGTAGGTAATACATATTCATGTACCATTTATTAGTTCTTGCTATAGGCAGTAACTATTGCTTTATTGACTCCAAAAATCTTATTTATTGGTCCAATTATATTTTAGAATTTTTCCATTTATTTCTATATTATATAGTTTGAAAATTTTAAAATATTTAAGAGAGTTAAATAATAGTATTTATCTACATTTACATTTTTATTGGTTGAGAGAAAATAGTAATGGGAAAAATAATATTTTAGAATTAAATTAGGCAAAAATTAAACATTATGCAAAATCATTAAAGGAACATAAATGCTCCAATTGTTGTCCGCTTTAATCTATTTCTCTGCGCTGAAACATTTTTGTTGTTTGGCACATTGGTCATTTTGGCAATTTCTCTACACAGAAGGTATTTCGCATAGTGGGTTGAAGGTATTTAGCATAGTGGGTTGACCAATTTTAACTTTGCAGCCTATCTTAGAAAACCCCATTTTTGCTTTTTTTTTTGCAGTGGAAGTGAATGCGTTCAATGGGTTTTGGTCTTTTTTATATTTATTTGTTAAAAAAAAAAGGGTTTTCAGTCTGAAAATTGCTTTAGATTTTCCTATTAAATCATGGGTTTTTTGGTCTTGAGTTACAGTATTTCTCTGTAGGTGAGCAGTTCATCTGGTGATGTAAGAATGAGAAAATTTCAAACCCTTTTAAGCTTAACACCGGGGGATTTTATCGTCTTAGTAGAATCTATTGTGTGCTTATATTTGTTTATTGAAGAAATGTAAACATGACCAATTCACATAATTGCTCTGTCCTCCGCATAGGTGGAACAGGGAGAGATCTCAAGAGTTGCTTCATTTTGACAGGAAGCATATTGAGCTTTCTAGATGAAGTTCCAAGGAAAGGTCAAGTAGGAAAGTTATCGATCAAACAAAGGTAGCCGGAGGTCAGAAATATAGATTAAGGACGCACTTTTCTGTAGGGCAATGCTTCCTTGAAAAACTACTTGTGGATGAAGTTATTATATTATCATTGGATGAGGAGATACCCAAAAGGGTGTCAATCACTCATGCCCAATTCATTTCCAGTTTAAAACCCTTAAAGTTTCAGAAAGAATATTCAGAATTTATTAAATCAATGCTTTTCTGCTTAAAAAACCCACTCAAATTTTTGAAAAAGAAATCAGTGTTAGTTTTCCACAGTCCATGGAATATTTAAAAGATTGTTTCTGAAATCAACCCAACTCCTTTTGAGTTAAAACCCCTTAAATTTTCATACAGAGAATTCAAGAACTATTAAACAACTGGTTTTCTAGTTAAAACCTATTTAAATTCTCAAAACAGAGTTAGCATTACTTTTCCACAGTCCAATACTATCCAAAGAGATTATTTCTGAGATCAACTATATATATATTTATGTATGTTTTTGAATCAATGTTTCCGCTAAAATAGGGAGAAATTCGATTGCAGACATAATCTTAAAATAGGCAAACAGAAATGACCTAAAGAAACTGACTACGAGGTCATCTTCAAAGAATAACAGACCGAGAAGTGACCAGAGGACTGGACTATGAGGTCACATTGGAGGAATAATGACCAATCTTATAGTCTGGTCACTTCCTCCCTCCGGTCTGGTTTTACGATTGTGTGCGATTAAATTTTTCACAATCTTATTTCTCACAATAGGTCACTGAATGTAATCCAAACAGCCAATTTCAAAACTCCAAGTAATTAATTTCACAAACAATCTTCTAAGTATTTAGAAAAAACTTCTTTAATTCTCTAAGCAACCCACAAAAATTGCAATCGCTAGCTCATCTCTAACATTCATTACAGCTAGTCTTACAAGGTCTACCAATTCTTGCAATTTACCAAAGAAGCAAATGTTTTTCACATAGAAAGTTCTCAAAACTTGAAACCCAGATAAGATTTCACAAGCTTGTACTTACTTTGGTGGGCTAGGTGAATCTAACTCCATATTTTGGAACCTGCAACTTTCCTCGCTTGAAGATAGCAGACATTTGAGTTTTGTAGGAAATGCCTTCCCCAATCAATGGTTGTTAACCAGTAAAACAGAATCTAAGAAATGCAGGAAATGGAAATATTTTAGAAAGTATCTGAAAAGAAAAGTCTCCGGACCATGTTAGCAAAGGAAGGGGGAACGAACATTCGCACACTTCAAGTATACAATTTTAATTTAAAGTCAAGAAAATTTAAAATCAGGAATGTTCTTGGAAGCTACATCGAAAAGAGTCTGAAACCTCATGCCACAGAATGGTTTGACTTGTACTAATCAAATTGTAACATATCAATATTTACAAAATGACACAAAAGTCCCATTCCTTGCTCGTCAAATCACCAGTCATAAAGAAGTGGATGATGGTGCTCATATTCACTCGGGGTTGACAAAATAGCAAAGGAGTGCAAAAAAAACATAATGAATCCATTAGTATTGGTGTTGGAGTGCTCTCTTGCATCAATGAACATGGGTTCTTCCCTTACCATTTACAAAACATAGTAAAAACAATCCTAGTGTTGAAGGCTATAAAATCACAATAATGTATATAAGCTGCAAGTTTGCTCTGGACACTTTTTTACTAATTAAAAATCAAGGACAAGGAAAGAATAATCTTACAAATCTGTATCCAGCCGTAACTGAACTTTCAGTCATAAGCTTCACAAACTTCGGATTCTCTGTTATGGCCAGTTTCATAACTTTGGATTTCTTTTGTAGAAACTTTTATTTTTGGTTCGAGTAAGCGCATTTTGTGTTTCCTGAACTTTCATCAGCTTATTTTTTCCTCCTTTTTTCCTCCCGCACAAGAGGTATTTTGTGCTTTGACGACCTTCTTCAGATTACTTTTCTTTTTTGTGCAACGGGGCCGTAACCGAGAAACTCTGCGTCCCATTTCAATTGCAAGAGTTGAACCAGCAAGGAAATATTTTAGTGCATATGAGAAAAAAAGTATTTAGTCATACATGAATTTTCTATTAATATTGTCATAGAGTATACCAGGCTCCCCCAAATTTTCCACTGCTGGATTGCATTCCAGATCTATCTCTGTCTCTTTTTCCTCTCCGGCACTTACAATCATATCATCCTCATTGTTGTCCTCCTCTATATGAATAATTTCGAGACAAGCACATGATTTCTTACCATGGTTGCAAACCTCAGAAGGAATTTCCTATTTAGCACTCTATTTTTCATAGCCATTGGCTCTAAAAATTTGCACAACAAAATCAGCACGGGTGACATGTCTGAAAACAATATCTCCATCATTCAGACAGTTATCAGAAAAAAACTTTCCCACCCATTTCTGCAATTTGCAAGGCCATTGTTAAAAACCATTGTTATTGGCCACAAGCGGGCATTTAATCTGACAAGAAGGGCATCTCTACAGAACCCATCCTGCATTCCACCTGCAAACTTCCATGGGAAACAAGCTTCCTAATTTAGATAGAAGAAACTGCTAGGAAGCAAGCTGCTACGACAGGAGCCCATTGCTACTGCCTACGCCTGAATATTTACTGATCCTCAATGACTAACATCCCCTTATGCTCTAACACCATGTTTAGAAGAAAGTGCAACACATGGAAGCATAGATAAAACAAGTGCACAACTAGCAGGGTAGATGCCAATGGTACTCGCCACGGGGTTGGAGTTGACAGTCAATAGCATATTCTAAAACTATAACTGCAACCCAACACAGATTTAGCGAATTCAAAAACATATTTAGAAAATATATTATAATTTATTTATTTTAAATTTAAAAAATTATTATATATTATATTATATATATTTTTATTATTCTATTGGTTATTTTTAAATTTGTATTTATGTTATAGAAAAATATGTACTAGGTGAAAAATAAATTTTCCATTGTTTTATCTCCTAGATATTATCAATATTCTTCAACTATTTATTGACTACTAAAAAGTAAACTTCAAATCAAATGTATAAAACTTTTGTGGTCTTAATATGACAAAGATAATTTTTACAAGGGAAAAAAAATGAAAACATAAATAAACATCTTGCTCCAACTTCGGTTGCATAAACACATCATAGTTATGCTTAATGATGACATTTCCGATGAGAAATGAATGATATTACTTGTACCATAAATTTGCATAAAAAAAAACTTGTTAACGCTTTCCTCCATAGTCACAAATGCTTCTTCACATCACTCTACTTCTACTCTAGACAATTTTTTCATTACTAATTACTAATCTACTGCATCAACTATACCTTAAAATATTCCACTATAGGAAGGAACCTTGACGCTTGTGTCTCTTGTTCAACGGATTCTTGTTTCTATTTACGTATCACTTCGGTGAAAGTAAAACATGAATCTAAGATAGTTAAAACATATGTTACCCCAGGCTTTTAGGATTAGGAAACGGGATGGTGGGAAACGGGTTTCTGAGATAGATTTTTTTTTTCCTCCTGACGTAGGGGATGGTAGGGCCGAGTAGAGGATGATTACATAAAAAATAAGAAAATTTGAAATATTCATATGAAAACATGGATAAAGCATGCTTATATACAATATAGAATCTTAATATATAATGTTTGTGTTAAATAATTTAAATTGAGAGTTCACATGAGAGTGGAAATTAAACAAATTATCAAAACTCAAGCATTTTTTAAATTAATTTTGTGGGATAGCTAGGGGGTGTCTTTTTGAGTTTATGGGATGTCCCTATTTTTGGGACGGGTCAAATTATGTCAAAAATGCATCCCCGAGTACGACTGGTTAAAACTAGCAATCACATCTTAGTGTGTGATGGGTATGCCTAAGAGGCGGGAAAACTCAATTAGGAAGAAAATTAATCTATTTTTTGCATAAATTTGTGTAGTACATGAGGTCAGTTGGTAGGCTATTTCATATATAATTTATTTTGTGTAACAAAGGTTTGAATGGAGAATTCATAGGTTACAGTCAACTAAATAAATATAAATGTAGAGGTTTGGGAATAGATAGAGGGAGAGAGTTAGATGAATAGAAGGAGATGTATGTCTAGATATAGAGGGGGGAGAGGGAAAGATAGATGTATCTATATGAAGGTAGAGTGAGAAAGGAAGAGAGACAAATAGATATAGACAAAGAGAGAGGAAAAATCAGACATAACATAGAGAGATAGGGAGATAGAGAAGTAGAGATAAATATAAAGAGATATAAGGAGACAGAGAGAAAGTGAAAAAAATTAAGATAAAGAGATGTAGAAGAGGGAGATGTAAAGAGCTATATTGAAGACTCCCTTAAGGATGTAGATTTCCTCTACCAAATTCACAGGACAAACACTGAGATTGCTTCGATGTTCATAGGTTGGTGTTTGGAGATCATGGGAACAATTGCAAATGCATGTTGGTTACTGACAATGTGTGTTCATGAGGGTTTGAGGATGTTTTACGCAGGTGCCAGACTGGCATGGGGTTGGTACCCAGGATAGAAAAGTCGCTACAAGCTAGAGATGTAGACATGCTCCTTCATCCGTTCTAATGATTGTAGTGTCTAAAGAAAAGATTAATCTATATTAATAAAATAAATTTAGTAAGAATAATAAGATAATTGATTTAGATTAATTATTTTTTATCTTTAAAGTGTATGACGAAAATATATATTTTTAATTGAAATTAATTTTATTTATAATTTTAGTTATCATATGATATGAGAATGTCTTTACCAGTATATTTTTTATTTTATTTGGAAACAATCTAAAATAATACATTCTTGTTTTTTCCTAAAATGATGGCTTATTATATTTTCTTTTACATATCATTCTATTGGAAGCAACATATCAATATTTTGGTTAGGCCCCTCTTGTAGCCTACATATAAGATAGTTAAAATAAAAAGAAGAGGATAATGATTGTACAACATTTAAAAAAAAATTTATTAGCATAGATTAATTAAATAAATGTAATAACAAAATAAGTTGATTTAGATTAAATTAATTTTATTTTGAGTTTTTGTCAAAATATATATATTTAATTTAAATTAATTTTATTTTTAATTGTATCATGGTCATGTTTAACATTTTCAAATGATCGGTTCATTATACTGATTTAGTATGAGAATTGTAGAAAATATTTTAAGTTGAATTTCATTAGGTTTATTTTTACTGGATAATGTATTTTGAATGTGATAAAAAGTTGGAATATTTAACACATTAAATTAATTTTTATTTAAATGTGATAAGTGTAAGTATTAGTGATTCGTTGCAAGATTATGTTCTATAGGTTCACATGTGTCAAACACTCAGGAAGAATGTATAGGTGAACAAGAATTGTTGGAAAGTGATCAATTTTGTGTGTTATGATTCACTTTTTGGTTGTCATTTATGGCAAAACATCTGGCATATTGATCGATTGATTTGAAGTTAATCTTTGGTAATTCTATTCTAAGATCGACTAAGTACAGAGCAGAAATACAGAGGTATTTTGGGTATCAAAGATCGAGATCAACGAATTATGACATACGATCTTAGAGGGAGATACTATGAAGTATGTATGACCTCCATTAAAGATCGATTTCATTTTGGTAAAGTTTACAGAGAGTTAAAGTGAAATAAAGGCATGCAACAGTAGCAGAACAGTAATACAGAGCTGTTGGATTGAAGCGATGATTTGGGGAGTATGACATGGACTCCTGGCAAGCTAAGATAGATTATTTTTTTTGATAATCTATATTTTGATTATGTAATAGCGTCGACCATGTATTTGATATTTGCTTTATCAAATGTATTTTTTATTGAGAGCCAACTATGTAATATCTAGCTAAGTAATGCACAAAAATTGCAGTCGCTAGCTCATCTCTAACATTCATTACAGCTAGTCTTACAAGGTCTACCAATTCCTACAATTTACCAAAGAAGAAATTTTTTTTCACACAGAAAGTTCTTGAAACTTGTGTATCGTTCTAAAATGGAAGCACTTCCATTTGGATGAGTTTAGGACCCTCATTTAGTATGTTTGCATAATAGATTTTCATTTTTACATGTTTAGGTAAAATTAGGGTTAGGATCTTATGGATCCTCCTGGATTTTTCCTCTCCATGGCTCTTGTTTCTAGGTAGGACCTATGTATTGGTCCTCCTAGGCCTCATCTTACTCTCTCTCTAGGCCTTCTTAACATTCTGACTCCTTCCCCCAGCTTCCTAGGTCCCCGATTGACCTGGGAGCCTTTCTGCCACATCCTGCTGACCTGCCTGAAAACTCAGGACAGGGTCGAGGTCGACCCTATCCTAGGTCAGGGCTGAGGTTGACCCTATCCCTCAACAGGTGTTGGTTCCCGTTTCCAGATCTAGAGCTTATCAGGGTCCGAAACTTGAAATAGGTCCCCGGGTTTGGATGCAGAAGTGTTTTCTTTGATATTCAAATTAATATGTTTTCTCCTTAGTTGGAAAATGTGATTGGACCATGATTCAAGGTGAAATTTGAATTTGGATCCATTGCATTTCCCTAGGAGACCTATATTGAAATCTCTATATAAGCACTCTCTTTTGCCTTCATTTGATCATGAAACAAAATCGAGAGATTACATGATGGAATGATGAGGCAAGCAAGTAAGAGGATGATATAGAAGGACAAGCTAGGAGGACATATCATCATCTTCAATCAAAGCATTCTTCAAAGACAAGTTATT
>MU226540.1:1809789-1827897 GCA_018584345.1 Thuja plicata
TCAAGTCATAGACGCTGCCCCACCAATACTGAGCATCAAGAACAATGTTTTGGAAGGAGTAGAGAGAAACAATAGAAGCTTCAAGCATCGTGGGGTTTGCATTTATTTGTCTTCCTTTCTCTTGCTTTGTACATTTTATTGATCACGTTTCTAGTATTCGTTTAGTAGTCATTATATACTTGATTTGCATTCATTCGTGAAACCTTTGCTACTAACCCTCGCCTTTCGAAAGCTTTGGGAATCGAAAAGAGAGGCGTACACTAAGCTCACAAGAGAAGGAAGAATTCATGGGTTTCAAGATGTTGAAAAGTTTATGAGTTCAAAATTTCTATGAAATATCAAAAAATGATTCACAAAGCAAAAAAGGTGTGACAAGAAAGAAAGAAAATGAGTAAAAAAGGAATTTAAAAGGGAAGAAAGGGACTAAAAAGTGGAGGATTTCTTATGTCACAAAATTTACAAGTTTGTAAACTTTGAAAAGTCCAACTAAGTTAACTAGTTCACAAAAAGTGCAAAAATAATTGTTCCATTAGACGGGAAGCTTAGAGAACATTTTTGGGTAGATGTGTTGAGCTAGGATGTTGGAGTGAAATAAATATCTGTGTCCAAGGATGATAGTCAATCCTAGCTCCAACTGAAAGTAGTAGTTGCTTTCTATTCAAGTGATTCATTTATCCTTGCATTTTTTTTCTTGTGATGCGTTGAGACCAACAGTGGCATTGAAGTAGCATTGAAGAGTAGCATTGCATGCATTTACCTTTGTGTAGGTTTAAACTAGGATCTACGATATTATTTGAGGGCCTAGTTTCAAATAAAGGTAAAACAATGGGTTGAGTTCCTATTTTTGATCTTTTTAATCTCTATGGAATGGACATACAAAGGAGATGTCATTGGTTTTTTAAATGCACAAATGTACAAATTAGGCATTGGAGTATTTGAAAAATAATGTTTTCTTGATATTTATGCAACCCAAAATACAGATCAACTGAAGTATATTTTGAGATATATTGTTGTTGATTGATGTAAGCCTTGAATTTGTCAATCACATGAAAATCCATACATAAACATGCTTGAAAGGTGAGGTATGTTTGACAAGAAATTCTAAATCCTGACAATCAGGCTATGTAAAGTGAAACACGGGTATTTTTTTGAAAAAACTACTAAAAACTAGTTAAATTTTTCATTGTGTCACTGGATTAGTGATTTGACATTGGTAGATTTATATGGTAGTTGCATAAACAAATCTAATATGTAGTGGTGTTAGTGTTAAAAGCATTGTTTAAGGTATTCAAATAACTGGTCATAAGTTCAACTAATGCCCTTCTTTTTTAAGAAGAGTGGTTTTTCTCTAGAGACTATAGTATATATGAGTATTCACAAGGTCGAGGAAGAAACTTAGGAACTATGTTGGTGTATTTTCAATTGAATCTAACATCTTCAATTTAATGGCTTGCTCATCAAATGAAATCTATTAGATGTGTGCTTGCAACTTCTTGTGCAATTTCCTTCTCTCAAAGAGTAAGGGTGCACATACTTTTGTACTCTTGGTTGTGTTCCTTTTGATAATCAAATAAAAGAAATCATCTAAATGTATGGATACTTGGAATATGGCATGAGGTATGCGGTCACATAGTTTCCAAAGGGGAGGATAATGATAATTTTGATGTTTGTGGACCACCTTGGTTCAAATTTGTACCCACTTATAATCAAGAAAGGTCAAGATCCATTTTTTAACATCTAATGCTAGAAAAAACTTGCAATTATGGTTATTAAAATATGTTTTAGAGCATTAACTTCAACACTGAGTAGTTCATTGCTTGTTATTAAAGGCTAGTTGCACTTGATGATGGAGAATTTCCATCATCTCAAGTTAGCTTCCTATTTTGAGATGGTGTTTTGAATGAGAAGCATTTTTGCCTTTAGTATCTCGCTTTCCTTTTAAATTTATTTTTTATGGCGATGAATATAAAGAATACATTTATTGTGAAGTCTATTGTTTTAAAGACAAGGGGTTTTGTGTTGAACTAAATATAAATTATTACACAAAGAGTTCACAAGACTGGGATTGACAATTACACCCTTACGAAAGTCAAGAGACAACATGATAAAGCCCTATTGTTCTTGAGGATGGGCTAAATTGTCTAAAAGGACTTCTGAATGCTCTAAATCATGAAATAACACTTAGTCTTGATAGAGATACTTGTAATAAGAAATGTGGAGGTCATTACCTTGCCAACATTTTTATCGATAAGACAAGACATAGTCTAAGAAGAATCTTTCAAAGGCTTTAAGTCATCAATTGCATGAACCACCCACTTAGCACAAAGCATAATGCTTTGTCTATTTAAACATCTATTATGTGAATCCCATTCTTTTAATAGGGTAGATAACAACTTGACTAAACTTCGGTCTAACTAACATTAGTCTAAAGGCATAATTAGTGTTCTAGGTCTACTAATGGGTACTCTTTTTAGCCCAAAGTTTTGTCGAAACTCTACGTGTTTTTTAAAATATCAAACAAATGGTAGATTTTCTTCCCAAACCCTAAGGTCTAACATACATTGATCTAGAGGCATACTTAGTGTCTTGGATCTATTAATAGATACTCTTTTATGCGCAATGTTTTGTAGAAACTCTACATACTTTTTAAATATCAAACAAATGATTGACTTTCTTCCAAGATCATCATTGTAGGTTATATATAATGCTAATCCCAACAACTAAAACAATACATGCAACTTATAATTATAGATTGTCCGTATATCAATTTTATTTTCTTTCCCTGTTCACAAGGCAATCGTAACATATTTTCACCACAAATATGAAAAATTTACAAAATATACATATGAGGATCTAAAATACCTCTAAAAGAATTCCATAGCGAAAAGCATTGCTCGAAGAAAAATGTGAAAATTGAACTTGTCACCAAAAATAAGACTGGAAGAAGGGCACAAATCAAGTTTTAAAACTTGTTTTGATGGATGCTCCACGAGGAGATTGACAATAAGTTTACTACGAATTAAACATTTCTTTCTGTCTTATCATCAATGATATTCACAGAAATATAGCCCCTCTGTCAAGTGTTGGAAGCGAGATTCCACTAAAATCTTAATTTTGATATTCGAAAGATGCTAGTTTCTTATTCCGGTGGCAGCATCAAGAATATTCCTTCAGCTCATTCCCCATGTTATATAGTAAAAATTTGCATTTTCAAAATGTCCAACCTTTCCACTCAGACAGCTCATCCAACCCTTCAGGTTTTCTCTTTATTTGACCAGCTTTCTCATTCCTGCGCTGCCATCCTGTCTTCCAGCTGCCATGAAAGTTGGGTGTTTTTTCCTTTTTGCAATTGAATATGAGTTGTAGTTCAAATCTATAAGAAAACATTTATTAAAAATGACGTGAAAACTGAAGTCACCAAAAATAAACTATATAAAGAAGGGGATTAATTAAAATCCAGTCCTGGTTGTGATAGTTGCTCAACAAGAAGATTGCCAACAAATATACTCGGACATAACATATTTCTTCCATCCTACTATCAGTCATATTCGCATGAAAACAGGCAATTTACTGAATATTGAAAGTGACTCACATCACTTAATCTTTTATCATACCATTGAAGAGACGAACTTGTCCAGAGTGCAGTGGTCCCTGCATAATCTAAGGTCCCAATGAGCTTTTAGAGAGATTCCAAGAAGTTATGATAATCATGTCCAAGGGTTGGTAATAGCTTCTTTAGCACAGTGATTCATCGTATGCCACATCATATGGTGTAAAATTGGCATTAGCAACATTGCCCTACCTTTATCATTCACTTGGCCAGTTCTTCCAATCATTCACAAATTTCTTTATTTGTGGATGTAATCTACTATCCAAGACAAACACGTGCATCTTGTTATTGACTTCAATCCAACTACATCCTACTTCCTTTCTCACTCCCCTGTCTTTCATCATCTTTCTTACTCTTGCTCTGTCATCCCATCTGCCAGCTGCAGCATAAATGTTGGACAGAAGCACATAGGTTGCAGCATCTTGTGGATCCAAACTAAGCAGGTGCTCAGCAGTGCGAATTCCTGACTCTATATAACCACAGCTTGTACAAGCACCAAGCAATGTTTGCCACACCATAATACCAGGTTTAAATGGCATGGAGTTGATAAAATCTTCAGCCTCAATTAACTGTCCAGCGCGTCCAAGGAGATCAACCATGCAAGCATAATGCTCTTCTCTTGGTCTGATACCATGATCCCTACTCATCACTTGAAAGTAGTAATGGCCTTCTGCTACAAGGCCCTTATGGCAGCAAGCATGAAGAACTCCAAGAAAAGTTATATGGTCAGGCTTTGCTTGTGTTCTTTGCATTTGTTCAAAAAGTTCAATTGCATCCTTGCCTTGTCCATGCTGTGCATACGCTAAAATCATCGAATTCCATGAAGTTGAATTTCTCTCAACCATTCTTTCAAAAATTTCTTGTGCACTGTCAATGCTTCCACATTTCGCATACATGTTAACAAGGGTATTCCCCACCGTGACAACCCACTCTTTGCCGAACTTCTTTACATGAGCATGGACTTGCTTGCCTATTTCTAAAGACAAACTGGCACATGCTGTAAGAACGCTGGAAAAGGTGAATTCATCTGGATCAATTTCTACCTTTCTCATAGTGCAGAAGAGCTCCAGAGCTTCTACCCCAGATCCATTTTGCACATATCCTCCAATCATTGCAGTCCATGATACTGCATCATGCCTGGGCAACCTTCTGAAGGCTTTCTCTGCATCATCCATGCTTCCACACTTTGCATACATGTCAACGAGAGCACTAGTAATATACATATTGGATTCCATTAGTCCCGCTTTGAGTACAAGAGCTTGAATCTGCTTACCCGATCCCAAAACCTTAGTATTCCCACATCCCCTCAGAACACTAGTAAAGGTCAGAGCATTGGGCGCAATGCCAACGCTGTGCAATTCGGAAAACAGGCTCAAGGCCTCATATCCAAGTTCATTCTGGGCATATCCTGCAATAATAGCAGTCCATGAAACAACATTTCGCTGAGGCATTTTGTCAAACACTTTACGTGCAATCTCTAAATCACCGCATTTACAATACATAGTCACAAGGGCATTTGCAACAGGACTATCTAAATGAAAAAGAAAAGTTTTAATGATGTGAGTGTGGACCTGTTGTCCTTGTTCAATGGCTTCTGGCACAGAACACGAACTGAGCACGCTTGTAAAGGTTTTGGAATCCGGCTTAAGGCCTTCTTGTTGCAGGTGAGAATAATGGTCTATAGCCTCTGCAAATTGTCCACTCTGAGCATATGCTGCGATTATAGCGTTCCATGATACCAAATCTCTGTTGGGTGTTCTCTCAAATACTCCCACTGCATCATTCAGTCTTTGGCATTTACAATACATTGTAATCAGGGCATTATATACAGATACATCTGATTTTATTTGGCTTTTTAAGATAAGAACCTGCATAGACTGGCCATGGAGGAGTAGTCCAAGCTTTGCGCAGGCGATGAGAACACTGGTAAATGCGACATGGTTTGGCTTCAGGCGTGCAGATTGCATTTGACGGAATAGTTTGAGAGCTTCATAGCTGAAACCCCCTTGGGTATATCTTACAATGGCTTTGGTACACTGCACTGAATATGGCTCAGACATTTTCGTTAAACTAGTTATTAATATGAAGTTCTGGAGTTATAAGGCCCGTTTGGGTACTGGAATACCATATCCTGGATATGGTCAATTTAGGAAGATGCTTATCTTCAAAATGAAATTCAGAATATGGTCTGACCCGCTTGGTTCACCCGAAGATGAATAAGAAGATGCATAAACAATTTTAATTCTTTATTTTTTAATTTCTTTGAATATGGTGTGTATACATGTGTGTATATATACACACATGCACACATGTGTATATATACATACATACATGTGTGTGTATATACACACATATATATACATGTGTATATACATACACATATGTGTATACTTGTGTGTATATACACACATACACACACACGTGTGTGTACACACACACACACATATACACACATACACATGTGTGTTTATACACATACATGTGTGTGTGTATATACACATGTGTGTATATACACATACAAGTGTGCATCCATGTATACACATATACACGCATGTGTATATATGTGCACATATACACACATGTGTGTATACATGGATACACACATTTATGTATATACACACATGTGTATATATACACACATACACACATACATGTGTGTATATATACACACATACACACCATACATATATACATACAAGTGTGTATCCATGTATACACATATACACATGTGTATATATATACACACATTTATGTATATATACACATGTGTGTATACACATATACACACCATGCATGTGTGTATATATACACATATACACACATACATGTATGTATATATACACATGTGTATATATATGCATACACACATGTATATACACACATGCGTATATACACATGTATATATATACATCCTTATAGCAATATAATATACATCTTTATAGTCACGGATCCCACGAAATATTAAATTTGGTTTTCTAAAAACTTGGAATTCCCATTCCACTTATTTTGAAATTCCAATTCCACCTATTTGGGCCCGTTTGGTTGGCGGAATTTGTGCATGCTGGAATTGCCAATTCTAGAATTGAATCCATTCTAGGTTTGTGCTATTCTCAAAATGAATTCTAGAATATGGCTGTCCTTTTTTGGTTCCCCTGGAAGATGATTGAGAAGATGCAAATTCTGTGTTTGGTTCCACACAACTAGAATTGGAATTGGAATTTTGTTTTTGTACACATACACATATATACACACATATGTGTATACACACACATGTATATATACACACATATACGCACATGTGTGTGTATATACACGCACACACATGTGTATATACACACACATGTGTGTATATACACACATGTATATATACACATGTACACACACACATATATATGTATACACATACATGTATGTATATACACATGTATACACATACATACATGTGTATATATACACATGTATACACATATACACATGTGTATATAGATATGAGTATGTATATACATGTGTGTATATATACATACATGTATATATACTATATATACATGTATGTATATACACACACATGTATATTCACACACATGTGTGTATATACACTCATATCACGTGTCTATATACACACATGTATATATACACGTGTATATACACACATATATATACATAGATTTATATATACATTCTGATAGCAATATAATATTAACACAAAAATGGGAATGAATTTTCCTTCACAAAATAATACTCTCAATTCCAATTCCAATTCCAAGTCCTGAGGGGGAATTGTGGAATGCTCAAAAAGGACCAAAATTAGAATTCGCATAACCCTATTCCAATTTTTAATTTTGGAACCAAACAGGGAATTGAACATTTTGGGAATTCGGAAATGTCAATTCCCGTTCAATTCTAATTTCACCCCTCAACCAAACAGGCCCTTTAGGTGGAAGATGATATTCCCATTTTGGGGGCAAAATGAGAATTTTGAAATTCCAATTCCATTTTTTTCCAAGGACCCAAACATGGAATTTGGCATTATCCAGAATTAGATAATGCCAATTCATGTCATATTCCAGGAAACAAACGGGCCTGTCGAGCATTCGTGAACATGGTTTTATTTGTAAGACTATAGATACATTTATGTTGCAAACCTCAATAATGAAAACATGGAGTGTAATATATATAGTTGTTAGTGGTATTTAATCTATTGGTGGAATTGAATGGTTTTTAATAAATTTATTAGGCATAAGTCTTGAGTGCAATACTCCCACATCCACGAATTTAGTATGCAACTAGCTTAAAAATTTAAGCTTCGAAATTTAAAGAAGCTCAAAATAGATGTGCTTCATTTTCTTTCTAAAATTTTGTTTGGATGAGATTTTTCTTCTTTGGGCCAGAATTTAAATTTTTAGATATTTGACAAGTGGCACTAAATTTCCTAAGCTCGTGGGGCAAATTCTTGCCCCACCATATTTTTTTGCTCAAATAGGCAGCCCTAAAATGTAGAGGTTCCTATTTTTGTGGAGAAGACTCCATATAATCCTATTGAGTTTGTTTTCTTCTTCATGGGACCTCTTCTTCCTTGAAAATAGAATCTTAAGCCCCCCCCCACCCTCCCCCCCCATGGAACCCCACCCTTAGTCCTTAGCTTCGAGTCAAAGAGGTTTCAAAAAAGGCTCATGATAATGTTTTGATACCACTTATAAACAAATTCATTAATATGAAGGTCCTATGCAAGTTATCATTATTTTATGAGTCACTATTATGAGTATTCTAGGGGTTGTGCAATTTTATATTATCTATAAGGATTTTTATTTTGTTCATTTTGATTTGATGTATTTGTTTTGTATTTTTGCATAATTTTTCTTTTTTATGTTTAGAAGCTTAACTATCAATGACATTATTGTGAAGAACAGTAGTTGTAAAATGATGGTGTATAGAATATAAGTTAAAGATGATTTGACTATGTAAATTCAGAGAGAACATTTATGTAATTACATAAAGTAGAGTGGGTCATTAAAGTGTCGCATGTTCCCACATAAGCCTAGAGAAGCCATGTATGATATATTTTGTGTGTTCAATGCTAGATATGTTGACTAGTCATTCTTTTGCTGACATGTGGTAAATTACAAACATTCTTTTGTCAATTATTTCAAAATCTTCAATATGGTCATAAGTGTTTAGGTGACAATATGAGGCGTATAAGAATAACAAGATGGAAGTTGAAATGAGTTACAAGCATGTAGTACAATGAGTACATTTAGATGTTCCATTTGTGAGAAGATCAACAATGATCACATAAGCTTGAAAGTGGGAATGTAGAGATTGGTTAAAACAAGTTGAAGGAGCACAAACTTGAGAATTGAAAGTGAGGATAAGGCGGTTAATGGGCATAATTACACTTGTGAATAAGTTAGATTATACTATAGTGAGGTGTTGATAAAGAAGACACAACTACTTCAATAAAAGTTCTCCAAGTGTATGCAAATTTGAAATTTTATTGTTTAACATTTGATCACCATAAAACATTGTGTGGACGCATAAAGCAACAAATAAAATAAGAGTTAGCAAACAAAAAACTTTTAATATATAACATTGGATTTTCATGGACAAAACTTTTTAAGAAAAGCAAAGTTGAAGCATTTGGGCATAGGGAAAATCCCCCATGACCAAAAATTGGGGACTACTCAAGGAGTTGAGGGCGAGGTCAATGCAACTAGTAGGAGGTAACCCAAAATCCGTAAACCCTTGTTGCACAACATTCTTGTTTCTCCCACCATTAATGTCATAAGAGAGAAACCTTTCAAGAAGGGGTGGCAACACTGAAAACCCTATTGTCTACAAATACATTGAATGGGAAGCGCCCGATCCATCAAGTCCTATAAATGAATAGTGCAAAGCTTCGGGAGTAGAATGAAGCATCATGCGATCTAGCTATATATTATTTCTAAATAGTTGAATATTTGCATCTTATATTAGAGCCTTAGATATTTTTATTTTTATTTTTATTTTACTTGTAGAAATTATGAGCCCTTAATAAACATTACGCTCTAATAGATAGTGGGAAAGGAAATATTTTAGAGATATAATCCACTCTATTGCTATAAGACTTGGCCAAATGCATGATTTTATTATAAGAATAGCATAGAAAAAATAACATTTATAGTACATTACACATGCAAAAGCACCAAGGATGTAGATATATAATATCTCTTAGGAAGTGACAAATCTAGACGACATCTTATCTTTAATTGATTATTAGTGACATAAGAGTTGTCTATAGAAGAAGGAATAACTTTTTTTAGACTGCAAAAATTGGGTATAGCACCCCCTATAAACTACAACGCACTGGGTAAACCTTTTAACATGATCAGTAATTTTTGCGCAACACGTTCTCTGATACCACGTGGTCTGGGGGGATTAGACCTAGTGACCTTATGCTTTACCATAGGAAGCTCTCGCCAAATAGGACTAACTTCAGTAAGGTCTCCAAAGATCTTTTTAATAAATTTCAACTCCCATTTACTTTAAAATTCAATAAGAAGGTCATAGAGCATAACTCAAATCTTTTCTTACAAGGCAGGAAACTTCCCCTAAGTAAATCTTAGAAATCATTCCTTCAACATAATTTTAACTATCGAATTCTCCTTTGTCTTTCTTGATTGTTTTCTCTTGTCTTTCTTGGGATGAAAATTGTATTGCAAAAATAATCTCTAGGGAGAAAGTTTGAATTCATCCATCCATACCTAATTTTTTCCAATATAGAATTTCTTCTTTTCAATGTCATATTTTTAGTAGGAGCCCACAACCACCACAATCATTAATTAGACTAATGATCTTCTCACCACTTCTACTTTGAAAATGGATAGATTGAACATTAGATAATCTCTTGAAATATCAAAGAGTTTATGTTTAAATAAATCCCAAATAAAAAAGATTAATTGGTTAGAAGTTGCCATGCTCAAATGGAGCATCACATTAGCATTGAAATTAGGGTGTGTGACAAAAAGATTCAATCATCAATCAAAGTTCAGATGAAACCTATAGATCACACATAAAATCTAAAATTTCAAGATCCTCCTGAATTTCCTTGAAAATAATTATTAAATTATTTTTGCCAAAATCTATTTGAAAATTTGCGTGGTGTTCCTATTCTCACACTTCTTCACAACAATTTATTTTTATTAATGTTATTTTTTTATAAATTTGAAATTAAACTCATGACAAATTCATTATATACTCCTCACATTAAAATCCCCCCCACCCATTATATAGAGACTTATTTTCCATGTTTCATGATTCACATGTTGACATTGTACGAACACTAGGGATGTGATTTATGCCCACCCAAATTTTTGTAATATGTGTAATATTATTTTATATAAATGAAATGTTGATAATTGTTCATAACAAATTTAATGAAACTAAAAGAAACATAACTTGCAATAATAAAAGAAAGAGAAACCTCTAATATTGTGACTATATATTTTTTAAATCATTTACTTATTTTCAAATAAAAATGTTGTAAAAATGAAAAAAGATATTAATAACTAGAAATAAAACCATTAAAAAATAACATATACATATATAATAAGCATTTTTAGAAATATCTAAAAATTATTTTTAGAAAAAAATGTTAAAATTTAAAAAAATTATATTAAAATAAAATAAAACAAGCATTACCAAATCTTGGTCTATGATCAATGTTTTGTGCAATGGTTAATCAGTCAGAAATAAAATAGCAATGTCAAATGGTGACCTTGTCATCAGGACATGTATAAGTTGAATTATGATGGGGCTTCATGTGGAAACCCTAGGGATTCTAGCATAGGTGTGGTTATTAGAGACCATACTGGTGCAATTATTAAAACTACATGCAAATGAATTGGCTTTGACACTAATAATTATGCTTAATTCAAAGCTCTTAGTTTGGGACTAGACTTGTCCATTTCTTTAAACATTAAAAGACTTATTATCGAAGGGGATTCAATGACTACTTTCCATGCACTTTCTTTTGGTAAATGTCACAATTGGTAATTACAGTGTGTTCTTGACAAAATTTTATTGCATGCTAAAAAAATTATTTCTTTGAGGTTGAGCACTACTATAGGGAAGCTAACACTTTGGCAGATTTTATGGCTAATAAGGCATTAAATGAAAAAGTGATATACTTGGAGCTTGATGGTAATAATTTATCTCTCTTAATTTATCACATTTCCAATATTGTTTTCCCCAATGATATTACTCTCGCTTTGTGATGGGTGGTTCTTTTCCTATTGCTCATTTTGTTCCATTTGATTCTGAGGAACCATCATCTTCTTATTCAGGCTTGGCCACCTTTCCCTTATAGGGGATTATGGTCAAGGTTTTCTGATCAACTGATTGGGCATTATACTGTATAATGTGATAATCTTCTTGTGTAAGCTAGAGTATGGTATTTTTTTATTGAATTGGCCTTCTAGTCATATGGTCAACTACGTAATTGTATATATTTCTTACTTATATTTGAATTCTTAGTAGTATGGGGGATGGTGGGTGGAAAAATGAACTTATTTGGGTTTATCTTATCTATTTTGGTTGGGACTCAAAACTCATTCTTTCCTGGTTTTTCCAATATTGGACAAGATAAATTTCTCTTGTAGTTTGATTTTGATAATATATAATATATATTTTTGTGGTGTATGCTACTTTTATTAAAAAAAAACAAGCATATCTAATTAAAGGAAAAAATAAAATAATTTCTAAATAACAATAAACATCAGTATTCATTAAGAATTAACTTCTCACCTAGTGAATTTCAAATCTCTGGTTTGTTCATGGTGCTTTTTGATGGAGGAGGTAGGCCCCTCCACCATCGACCCTCCCCCTAACAAGAATATCATGGTGAGCACTACTAGGTATTTATTAGGTTTCCAAATAGGGTTGAGGGATCCACCCATTTATATTTGTGTTGATGAAACGTTGCATGAATGGAAGGATGCACTGGTAAATGGTAACCAAAAACATATGGACCAAAATTTTGTACCAAAATACATAGAAACTAATGAGGGAACTAAGCTTATAATCCTAGAATCAATTGTTAGCCATATTGTATCCTCAAGGAACAATAAGTTGCTTGAGAATTTTTTTTCCTTTAGGCCATTGATTGATATGGTAAGAAGATGGGTAACAAATAGATGAAAATTGACCTTGAGTTTTATGCCTATAGCCCTATTTTTATTTATGTTCACTATAGAGGAGGATCTGGCTTTGATTATTGTAGGTTCCTAGGTGTATGGGAAATGTTACCTATTCCTATGCAGGTATAAACTAGGGCTTGATGTGATTCTGATCTCAAAAAATCTACACTGGTGTGGGTTAGGTTTCTATTACTACCATTCATTTGGATTGGCAACAAATTTGGGCACTACGTGGCTATAGATGAAGAGATTGATGAGCCCAAATAATGGCTCTATGTTTACCAATGTTTGAAGCAGCTCGATTAAGATGACACTCAAGAAGGATCGTGCCATGACGAACAAGTCAAGACAATTCAACATGCAGCAACATTTGAAGAAGTTATTGGAGTTGATGAAAACTCAACCCTACAGCTCCCAAGAATCACCTGCATGCAAACCTGTCATAGAAAGAGAGAAGGAAAAGTTATGGAGGCCAGCAATAATAGATCGATGAAAGAGGAAACATATTGAGAAAATAATGGAGAGAAAACCCTCAATACAATAGCATCCACAGATAATTAATATTTACAAAGAGATCAAACCTTATAAAGGTGATCAAAACCCTAAAAGGGAAAAACCTTGGTTGCATGATAATAATTAATAAAAGAATTAATGATTATATGCCTAAAGCTTAGCTTAAGTAAACTAGAGATAATAAGTGACTTAATAATTAAATCAAAATGATTTAATTAATAAGAGAAATAACTTATTACTCTAACACACCCCTTAAGATAAAATTAGGGAGAAGCTAAGAACCTGGAAACAACTACTGAAAGCAGGAAATGGGTCCTGACAACAAGGCCTGATCAGGAACCCAAGTACAATACATCTATGTAAAGAGAAGAAAAGGAGAAACCCAATGGGAAAAACCCCTCTCCAAAAAGAGATGAATCCTAGTGAAGGACTAAAGAAGCCTCCAAACTAGAGAATGTCCCAGAAAATAGGAACAAAGGATGAACATGAAGAACACCACTGAAGCATGAAGCTGCAAATGCTATCGAAGAATAACTGTTGGAACCTCTACTGTAATAGAACATGATCAGGTAGATAATACTGTAATCTGCATGAGTGCCCTCAAATTAAACTACTCAAATCAAGATGGAAAACAAAGGCAAACATTGAAACTTGAAGATATAGATGGAAAAAACACCAAAGTCTGAAGAGCTAATCAAAAGATGGAAGGATGCCTCCAAAATAGGAATGAAAGAGTGTCCATATGGTAAAAAATTCATCTCACTAAAATGCATAGGTACACAGCCACTGCATCCACCTAGTACATAGGAACAAATATTGAATACATATCTCACTCCATCGAATCAAGGAATCATTAGAAAAAATAGGAGATACCCCCCCATAATGCTGAGCAGGGAGAGGCATGAAAGGTACACTGAACCAGACAACCAAGCACAACTGCATGACAAAGAACTAGGAACATAGAATGTGCAGAAGAAAGTACAAATGCATATAAAGGATGGTGTTGTGGAAGGATCACTCTCTTGACACACATCATGAGGCTAATTTCATGGAAGGAATACTCACTTGACAAAGGTAGATCAAACCTCCCCATGGCACTTTATAATGTAGTGTGAGTACAAACAGGGATAAAATGTGCAAGATCCCAAGCATGCAACAGATGGCACTTTATCTCAGTGTGTTTGCAAAAAAAGAAACGCTACATAAATAGATGTCTACAATGCTCAAGAATGACAAAAAGTTGCAGGAACATAAGTAACAGCTAAAAAGGAGTCATCTCATGCAAGGAAAATGATCCAAGGACCTGAAACATCTAAGATATTCACCAGATTGGAAAAATGTAAAAAAATGAATAAAATATACCTAGAGAATATTCTAGAGATGAGACCCATACCAAAAGAAAGAGCACAAAACCATCTTTCCAATGATATGTGGAAGTCAGAAAATGGAGCCCGGATGAGCAAGATATAGCTCCCTGAGTGCAAAAAGGAACCCTGACTTTGACTGGCAAAACACGTGAAAAATAGTAAAATCATAAAACCAAACCTAGAAAATCATATTGGGCTTAGAACCAGCTTTCTGAAGATATCTTGTTTGCAAAAAATCACTTCTGTTTGCTTAAGATATGAGCAAAAAATAGAAGACTGCTCCAAAACAAGAAGAGTCCCGAGAAATCTCAACTAAAGTTGGTGAAGCTTGACTAAATTTGGTGATGCTACTAAATATGGAGGGACTACCAAACTTGGTGGAGGTACCAAGAAAAAATAATTATAATAATAAAAATTTGCCTCAAAAAATGTGCCCAGAATAAGGTCGTACATGCAAAAAAAATTTCCTTAGAATGCAATTGTGTCCAAATTGGACATGCCTTATATAAAAAATAGGGGGTTTTGGGCCCTTTGAGCGTAACCGTTAGGTTCATTTGAGCCCAAAGTGCTCCAAAAACAAACTCCCCCCAGATCCACAAAAATTTGAAATAGAAAACCTCTTGAGAACAAAGAACTGAAGAATAAGGCCAAATCTCTCATGAAGAGAATAGGTGCATGAAGATATGGAGCTCTGATACCATATTGGAGTTGATGAAAACTCAACCTTACAGCTCCCAAGACTCACCTGCATGCAAACCTGTCATAGAAAGAGAGAAGCAAAAGCTATGGAGGCTAGAAATAGAAGATCGATGAAAGAGTAAACATATTGAGAAAACTATGGAGAGAAAACCCTCAATATGAAAACATCCTCAGATAATTAATAATTACAAAGAGATCAAACCTTACAAAGGTGATCAAAACCCTAAAAGGGAAAAACCTAGGTTGCATGATAATAATTAATAAAAGAATTAATTATTATATACCTAAAGTTTAGCTTAAGTAAACTAGAGATAATAAGTGACTTAATAATTAAGTCAAAATGATTTAATTAATAAGAGAAATAACTTATTACTCTAACAGAAGTCAATCTTGGATTCATTGTAGCTCATTTGGAGAAATTCAAAGAACTTTAATGGTCATTCTTAAAGTGGAACAATTCTAGGAAGTAGTGGATAAGCTATAGTTACTCTCTCTCTCTAAATGGATAGCTGAGTGTTCCTAGTTAGTTGGATGGCTTTCCTTTTCTATAATAACTCTTCCGCCTATTCCTTTGGGCGTTGATCGGTTAGTTGGTTAATTTTTTTAGAAGTCTTTTGTTATAAAAAAAAATCTGAAAACTTCCTCAGGAGTTAGATAGAAGCAAAACTCAATGTAATGTAGCATTCTAGTTTTCAGTTCAAGTACATTTTTTTGTCTAGTTTCAACTTATGATGTGTAAAAACACTTTTGGATGAATGGATAAAATGATGATATTGGATATACTCATCTAAGGGGGCCCACTTGGTGAGCAATCCATTTTTATTTCAGCACTAATTTCCTTTCATTTATAGTTGTTGTTATGGAATTTTTTTGTTCTTGTAGCCACTGGAAATAGCTTCTTGTGATTGTAATTCCTATAGAGAAAATAGACATAATACTTTCATCTTTATCTATCCTAAATATTGGTGTAGATACCTACATAAGTTTATTTTCAGCAGTAGATTTTATTCAGCATTTGAGTACTTCATTTCCAAGCATTTACATTCCAACATTGTTTCCTTTCAAGCTATAGGGTAGCATGGCTTAAGTAGGGACTTAGTGCACATACAGTGCTGGCCCATTTCAAGTACACATTCCTTGGGTTGACAAGTAAATGAAACTTCTCCATGAGAAGGATAACTTCTTAGCTTGGATGTCCAATCCATGAGTTGAGTTTTACAACCTAGTTATTGATCTAATTGGGAAGTCAAACATTTTTTGTGTTGTTGTCGAGGATGGTGTCAAACTAAGGACCTGTAGCAGCCATGAATTTTAATTGTTTTAGTCTCTTTAATGTTGTTTTTATTTTTCCATAGATTTAGTTAATGTTCATTTCTATTTTATCTCAAATCAGTTTAAATCCATCACAATATGCATGTACAGAGAAAGAAGAAGAGATGCCTTAGGAATATTTCTTTCTAATGACCCCTATCTTGGTAACCAACTAGGTGAGATTTTTGTCCCCCGAGAAGAAGAAGAAGAAGAAGAAGAAGAGAACCCCTATGTTGATGTTATTGCAACTTTAGCCCCTTCTTCCTCAGAATAAGAAGTAGTTGATCCAAATCCCTTTGTTGATACTGATGACATGTAATTGATTGAATGTTTGAAGATGTCAAGTTGATCACTGAAATGCAGAAAGATAATGCAAGACAATAAATCAGTTAACGGATTGTATTGTCATTGATGTCAACTTGATATAATCTAATTGGTTATAATCAAAATGTCAAAGACTTCATAGAATCAGAGAGAGAAATATTATGCTTTCAGTAATGTATAAAAGACAAGCATTCACTATATGACTACAAACACTGACGATCAGTGGAACTCGAAAGACAGAGATCACCGAAAGTCAAGTCATAGTGATGCCTGAGCAAGAACACTAATGAGCATTACCGATGAGCAGAATCACAAGCATAATCGGTGGCCAAGAACATAGTGTAAACCGATAGAGAAGCCTGAGGAGAACTGGAGTGTTGACCGAAGCTATCAAAGAGTTAGAACACCGAAAACAACTGGAGTTCAAAAATGACAAAATATCTAGTTGGCAGAGATAAATATAGACTTAACTGGTAGTTATCATTCTTTTCATCGACAAGATAAAGCCAGAGATAAGTATGTGATTTAAAGTTGTTTTTTCCAGTTAGCAAGAAGATCTCTGCGAGATAAAATAGGAGTTTTTCTTGAAATCTAATGGGCTAGGATTGTGGATCACGCCAAGATCAGGAAAATCAAGAACCTAACAATGGTGATATCATGTCTATATAGAGACAACTTAATTCATTACGAATTAAGGGGAGTGAATGAAAAAGAGGATGCTAGAGAGAAACTTATGAAGAACAACTTCATACAGTCATGATAAATCAAGCTAAGGAAAGAGCTAAGCAGTTCTACAGACATTGAGCAATAGAGCATAGCATCACCGAGAAGAACAATAGTGGAGCAAAGGTATTAAAAGGACATATTGATCAGATTAGTTTTATGATCTTCCAATAGATCTGAAAATATGCAAGTACAAGTTGTATATGTGAGAAGATCATACTGTTTTAGTTTAACTATTGTTACAGAAAGTATCTTAACCAAGCAGGATTTAAAGATCCTTTCTATATTGAGATACATCCATAGGAGTATCAAAAAGTTTGATCATGAAGATAGCATGAGATGCCAGATACCTATTGACAGGCCAAGTGAGTGTTTGATCAAGGAAGGTAGC
>MU226540.1:1827955-1842022 GCA_018584345.1 Thuja plicata
AGCTCACTTTAGAAGAGTGAAAATTTTGGGTTACCGGTCCCAAGTGGTTTTTCCCTTAACATGGTTTCCACGTTAAAAATCCATGTGTCAATGTGTTTATGAGTCATTACTTTAGTGTTTTGCATTACACATAGCTTAAATGGATTGATTGATATACTCTAGATAATTTACTGTCTTTCGGTAAATTAACAGATTGCTATTTAGTAAACATACAGTAAGAGATTTAACAAAGCATCCTGAGCAGTAGTAATTTGATAAACATATTTGGAGGCATTCATCTTATAGGACTAAAGATAACTAGAGGCTTAATATTGTGATACAAAGTTTTTGGGTTGATTATTGGAATATTTTTGAGGCCACTGATTCACCCCTCCCCCCCTTCCCCTCTCAGTTATTACTAACAATTGGTATCAGAGCTTGTGTGATTAGAAAGGGAGTTTAACAACTCAAGAAAAAGATCACTAGATGAACAGATGAGATGTGCCCAAGTTGACTAAAGACAACTTTGCATCATGGAAAAGCAGAATAAGACTCCACTTATCAGGTATTGGAAATGATATTGTTCAATACTTAGATACTGAATATGTGTTGCCTATAGGACCTCACACTCTTGAGAAATTAAGAGCAAAGCATGAGCATAATTGCATGATGATAGAACTTGCATCATCACTCTCCGTTGATGAGTTTGAAGATGTCAAAACTTGCACCTCTGGTAAGAAAATGTGGGATAAGTTGAAGCTGGTACATGGAGGAGATGTTAATGTACTAAGAGCTAAGGCAGAAAGCCTAAGAGGGAGGTTTGATGACCTAAGGATGAAGGAAGGAGAAAATATCACTCAGTATAGCTGCAGAATCAAAGAGGTAGTCAATGCTATCCGAGGAGTTGGAGGAACACTTGAAGAGGAGACAGTGGTAAGTAAAGTCTTAAGAACCTTACTGTCTGTATATGCTATTAGAGTTTCTTCTATTCAAGAAATGAGAGCAGTTGCAAATAATACAGTTACTCTAGATAGTCTGATTGGAAGACTGATTTCATTTGAGATGAATAACTTTGATAATAGTGTCTTACCATCTGTAGAATCTACATTCAAATCTTCTTTAAAGATAAATAATTCAATTCATAGACATGCTATTAGAAATGATACTGAAAGTGATAATGAGGATCAAGGACTTGATGAGATTGAAGCACTAATGGAAAGAATATTGCAAAGAGGCAAAGGTAAATTACCACTTGTATGTTTCAATTGTAAAGAGGTTGGACACTTTGCTGCAAGATGTCCAAATAGAAGAAAAGATGACAGAAGTAATGACAGATCATATGAGAAGAAGTTTGATAGAAGTGATAACAGAGATTACCAAAGCAATCGACAATCTGAAAAAAGAGATACCTGAGACTACAAGGACAAAGGAAAGAAAGCTTGTTACCTAGCTAAGAACAGAACTAATGACACTAACACTGAATTTGAAGAAGACATTGAGATGGTATTTGTGGCCATGAAGGATGACTCAGATGAAGAAGGAGAAAGGTATGAAACTGCGCTCATATCTAAATTTAGTAAGAATGATGTCTAGATCATAGATAGTGGCTGCACTCATCACATGACCAGTGATAAGAAAAAGTTTGAGACTTTTGAATACTATAATAGTGGTTTAGTAAGAATGGGTAATGACACACCTTGTCCAGTTGCAGATAAAGGAACTATAATGCTAAATAACCTGATCAAATGTGAAAATGCTTACTAGGTAAAAGGACTGAATTATAATTTATTAAGTGTTTTTCAGCTGAACAATTCAGGTCACAAAGTAGCATTTGAAAATAAGAAGGCAAATATCTTCAATGAATCAAGAAGATTGATCGGAACTGGTGAGCAGAAAAAAGGTAACCTTTTCTATCTTTATGAAATTAACACCACTTGTTTGATGGCTACAAACGAAGACATATGGTTGTGGCACAAAATATTGTGTTATGTGAAATTTGACAATATGATAAAGATTAGCAACAAAAATAATGTCAGAGGCTTACCGAGCATGACTAAGCCTGAGCATATCATGTGCAAGAATTGTCAAAAAGGTAAGATGACAAAGTCTAGTTTCAAAACTAAAACCCATACATCTAATGCAATTCTAGAATTAGTCCATACTTATCTATGTGGACCCATGAGGACAAAGAGCTATTATGGACATAGGTATTTTATTCTCTTTGTTGATGATTATTCTAAAATGATGACAGTTATGTTTTTAAAAGATAAATCAGAAGCATTCAAGATGTTTAAATGGTATAAGGCTATGGTAGAAAAACAAAGTGAAAAGAAATTCAAATGCTTAAGGTCAGATAAAGGAGGGGAATTTACTTCAGATGAATTCACTAACTATTACAATGAGCATGGAATTAAAAGACAAGTTTCTGCATCAAGAACACCACAACAAAATGGAATTGTTGAGAGAAGAAACAAATCAATTGTTGATTGTGCAAGAACATTGATGATTGAGAAGAGCATCACTCAAAATTTATAGAGGGAAGCTGTCAGTACTGATGTATACACATTAAATAGAGTATAATTGAAGGACACAAAGAAGACACCCTGTGAGCTTTGGTATGGTTATACACCCAATGTAAGTTACTTCAGAATCTTTGGTAGTCAATGTTATATTTTGAAGGATGATAGAAATGGAAAAATTGACTCCAAAAGTGAAGAAGGTGTCTTCCTAGGGTATTCAACCAAAAGAAAGGCTTATAAATGTCTTAACAAGTCATCTAACAAAATCATTGAAAGTGAAAATGTGAAAATAAATGAGTTTGCAAAAAAGAATGATAAGGAAAGCAAAAAGGAACTAGAGGACTACAATAGGTTTGTTTATACAGAACCTAACACTCTACCCAAGCTATAGTGTGTCTCTCCTGAGCAACAAAATGTTGCAACTGAGCATCAGGCTGCAATTACCAAAAATAGGAAAATCCTCAAGATGATGTTTCGAGCGATGGAGAATAGAATGAAGGTCAAGAAGCTGATCAGAATGATGAACACAGAGTTGAACCAAGAGTTTCCAAGTATTTCAGAAGAAATCATCCACAAATCAAATCATAGGAGACAAGAAGGCTGGAATGAGAACAAGAAGTAAGTCACTAAATACCAGGTGTTTACTTTGTGATTTTGAGTCTAAAACTGTTTGTAATACACTTGAAAATGAGGATTGGGTCAGTGCTATGAATGAAGAAATAGAACAGATAGAAAAGAACACTACATGGACACTAGTACCGAGACCAGATGATAAGAATGTCATCGGTACCAAATGGATATTCAGAAACAAGCTGATTGAGAATGGAGAAGTCACTAGAAACATAGCAAGGCTAGTATGAAAGGGATATGCACAAGAAGAAGGTATTGATTATGGTGAAACCTTTGCACCCATTTCTAGACTAGAAGGAGTTATAATCTTACTTTCTTATGTTGCATTCAGAGGATTCAAGGTATCCCAGATGAATGTCAAATCTGCATTCCTAAATGGAATACTTGAAGAAGAGGTATATATTGAGCAACTAGAAGGGTTTGTTGATCCATACAAGATAAACATGGTATGTAGATTACATAAAGCCTTGTATGGATTAAAATAAGCACCTAGAGCCTACTATGAAAGACTTCACTCCTATCTCATTAGCATTGAATTTGTAAGAACAAGTTAAAATAGCAATTTGTACTTAAAAGAAGATACCGATGGTAATATTCTAATTGCTGAAATTTTTGTTGATGATATCATTTTTGGGGGAAATGAATTGTTATGAAAATCCCTTGCTAATGATATGAGAAAAGAATTTGAATGTCTATGTTTGGGGAGATCAAATTCTTTCTTGGTCTATAGATTCTTCAACAAGATGCAGGCATTTATATCACTTAGTCCAAATACATCAAGGAAGTGTTGAATATATTCAAGATGGAAGATTCCAAACCAGTTGGAATAGCTATGCCTACTGGATGCAAGATGAAAAAAGAAGACAAATATAATGAGGTAAATCAAACCTTGTATAGATCTATGATTGGCAAACTAATGTATGTTGTTCATACCAGACCAGATATAGCACATCCAATGGGAATAGTTGCAAGATTCTTTGCTAATCCCAAAGAATCGCATATGACTGTTGTCAAAAGAATTCTGAGATATCTGAAGGACACCAAGGAGTATGGCTTATGGTATAAAAGAGAAGGAAAATTTGAACTACAAGTCTATACAGATGTTGATTAGGCTGGAAATATTGATGACCGAAAGAGCACAACTGGAGGAGCATTCTTCACGGGTGACAGACTTGTCACATGGATAAGAAAGAAGCAAGGATGCATCTCTCAGTCTACTGCAAAAGCAAAGTATGTGGTTGTTGCTGCAATTTGCTCCAATATTGCATGGATCAAACAGTTACTAGAAGGTATGGATATGAAGATTCTTGAACCAGTAATTATCTACTGTGATAATACCAGTGCAATTAACATTTCTAAGAATCTAGTCATGCATTCTAAGACTAAGCATATATCTATCAAATATCACTATTTAAGAGAAAAAGTGCAAGAAAAGGAGGTGATACTAGAATATGTTCAATCAAAGGAACAATTAGCTGATATATTCACCAAGCCATTATCGAAAGATACTTTTGAATACCTGAGACATAGATTAGGGGTACAACCCTTGTCTATCGGTCAATAAGCTGAATACAAGGTTGCATCAACCTATACCAAGAAAGAACATTCATGTTGATGCAGACACAGTGATGGACATCAACAGATACATCTTTACATAGCAAGGTACAAATCGGCACCGAACACAAGAGACATTGTACTGTTGATAGATAGGGAAATTCAAGGAATATATTATGTAAAGGGATGGTAGATGATATAAAAAGGGTTTTTGTTTGGAATTGTTGTCAAAGGAAGAGAATATATCATTATCATAAAGGGAGGGATTATCTCATCAAGTTAAGGGAGAGATTATCTCATTGATCAAAAAAGATTATATCATTGTCCATAGAGTGAAGTTCCTGAGAATCAGAAGGAAGAGTTCATCAATATTCTAAGGGAGACAAATTGATTACATATGAAATATCCATCTAAGGGAGATAAGTAACAAAGGGAGAGATTTCATACAAAGAGATGACTCAATTCTGTCAAAATAAAAAGAGATTATCAAGAAGAGGAACAATAAAGATAGAACACATATTAGAACAGAGAAAGAAGATGCTACATATATCCAATGAAGGGATTAAAGACTAAAGAAAACCACTCTGTAAGAAACAAATCTAAGTTATTTGAGCTTACCGAAAGCCACACATTTTTAATAGTTACATTAGGAAAGCTTGATGAAACTGTATATTTCATATTATATTAGTAATAGTATAGTATGATAATGTAGTATGTTGTCATCAATGCCAAAGGGAGAGATTGATGACATGTAACTGATTGAATGTTTGAAGATGTTAAGTTGATCACTAAAATGCAAGACATTAAATCAGTTAATGGATTGTATTGTCATTGATGTCAACTTGATATAATCTAATTGATTATAAACAAAATTTCAAAGACTTCAGAGAATCAGAGAGAAAAATATTATGCTTTCAGTAATGCATAAAAGATAAGCATTCACTATATGACTACAAACACCGATGGTTAGTGGAACCTGACAGACATAGATCAACAAAATTCAAGTTACAGTGATGCCCAAGCAAGAACACCAACGAGCAGAATCACAAGCATAACCGACAACCAGGAACATAGTGTAAACTGATGGAGAAGCCCGAGGAGAACTGGAGTGTTGACCGAAGCTATCAAAGAGTTAGAACACTGAAAACAAATGGAGTTCAAAAATGTCAAAATATCTAGCTGGCAAAGCTAAATATAGACTTAACTAGTAGTTATCATTGTTTTCATCGACAAGATAAAGCTAGAGATAAGTAAAGGATTTATATTTGTTTTGTCTAGTTGGCAAGAAGATCTCTGCGAGATAAAATAGGATTTTTGCTTTAAATCTAATTGGCTAAGATTGTGGACCACGCCAAGATCAAGAAAATCAAGAACCTAACAATGGTGATATCATTTCTATATAGAGACAACTTAATTCATTACGAATTAAGGGGAGTGAATGAAAAAGAGGATGCTGGAGAGAAACTGATGAAGAACAACTTCATACAGTCCTGATCAATCAAGCTGAGGAAAGAGCTAAGCAGTTCTGCAGACATTGAGCAATAGAGCATAGCATCACTGAGAAGAACAACATTGGAGCAAAGGTATTAAAAGGACATATTGATCAGATTAGTTTTATGAGCTTACAATATATCTAAAAAAATACAAGTACAAGTTGTATATGTGAACAGATCATATTGTTTCAGTTTAACCATTTTTACAGAAAGTCTCTTAATCGAGTAGGATTTAAAGATATTTTCTATATTGAGATACATCCACAGGAGTATCAAAAATTTTGATCATGAAGATAGCATGAGATGCCAGATACCTATTGACGGGCCAAGTGAGTGTTTGATCAAGGAAGGTAGCATAGAGATGTCTGATATCAAGTGACAGACTAAAATTTTAAATCCTCTAACAAGGTCACACCTAACATTGTGTTTGTAACCTTTAACAGGGTTGGCTCTTCACCGAGCTCACTTCAAAAGAGTGAAAAATTTGGGTTACGGGTCCCAAGTGGTTTTCCCTTAACATGGTTTCCATGTTAAAAATCCATGTGTCAATGTGTTTATGAGTCATTAATTTAGTGTTTTGCATTACACATAGCTTAACTAGATTGATTGGTATACTCTAGATAATTTACTGTCTTTCGGTAAATTAACATACTGCTATTCGGTAAACATACAGTAAGAGGTTTAACAAAAAATTCTGAGCAGTAGTAATTTGATAAACATATTTGGAGGCATTCATCTTATAGGACTGAAGATAACTAGAGGCATTCATCTTAAACTATTTCCTGCTACTCTAAAGGAATCAACATTAAGATGGTTTATGGGTCTAGGGATAGATCTTGTGAATACTTGGGGAGAGATGAAAACAATATTCCTAGAAAAGTACAAAGAATATTGTAGGGAGAATAATATGAGAGGAGATAACATCTTTAGAATGCATAAAAAAGAAGATGAAAGTTTGGAGGACTATATCTCAAGGTTATTGTTTAGCTTGTAGAAGTACACACACCATCAACTCAATGAATAATCTCATAAATTGCTCTTCCTAAGGGGAGTTAATGAAACTTGTATTGAAGCCTTGGACTTAATGGGATTAGGAGATATTAGAAAAGCATCTTGGGATGATCTCAAGAATATATGCTTGAATTACTCTAGAGCAGTTGTCAAGAAGGGAAGAGGTTACTAACCTACTATGGGAAATTCATCGACTAGTAGATTTTCAAAGACATAGATCATACACCTACTATCAAAATTCAAGCAAGAAATCATTAACAATATGGCCACTCAATTGGATATAATGAAATATAAGAAGAAACATGAGGACGAAGAGGCAATGCTAGTGGAATATTGCTCTCACTATAGACAAAAGAAGGACTGCATATGCAAGATGGTGGCTAACATAGAGAGCAAGAAAATTCCTACTGAATTTAAGCCAGTAGAGGGAGATGATGACCAATTTTTTTTTCATTTCTCAAAGAAGGCCATGGGCTCCAAGACAAGGTATGCCAAGAGACCCCTTAAATTTTAGTATTCCTTATTCAAATTCATATAATAATCAATGACAACCTCCATACAATGAAAATTTGGGAGGCTATCCACCTCAACCTTGGAATAATCCTCAGAATGCTTGGCCAAATTATCAAAACCCTACACCCTATTGGAATCCTCCTTAAGGGAAGTGGAATAAACCTCAAGGAATATGCCCACAAACTCAAGGATCATGGCACCCACCTTAGGGTAATTGGAAGCAAACCTCACAACAGAGAGGAGGTCAGCAATGGCCAAATCAATCAATTGGCTATCTTCAATAGCCTCAGCATCCAACCTTAATACCACCTTTTGTAGCCAATACTAGTCTCCCTAAGCCTACTTAGTTACCTACTCAACCTGATCATAATCCTAACAAAAATCCATGATAGTAGCTTGTCTATTATGTAGATCCTAACTAGTACCCTGCATATGTTGTAAATATCAGTGATATTCACCTTAGGTCTAGAATAAATTTTCTAGCACTAGCTTCACCAGTCATAAATAAGATTCCTATGGAATAATTTGAGCGAGAGGGTACACCTATTGCACCTTCCCAACCAAACTTGATAAAATAAACTAAGGTCTCAAAACAATATGATGCAATGTCCCCATTTCCTCAAAGATTAGAAGAAGAAGTACCCAAACCAAAAGAGGATTCAAAATCTAATATAATAGACCAACTCAAGCATAAATGTTTCAAGATACCTCTCTTCCAAGATATAAAATATCTCCCTATTTAGGGTAAGTCCATTAAATAAGCTTTTTTGAAGAAACCTCAGACAAAGAGGAAATATCCTCAAACTGTACATGTCCTAGGACAGTTAGCAGACATTATGCTTGGAAAGGTGACAATATCCAAGTATTATAATCTTGGTAGTCTTATAGTTGGAGTTATTATTAATGGTATTTAAGTTAAAATGCCTTTATTTATTTAGGGGCAACCATTAATGTGATGAAAAAGTATGTTGTGTAGCATCTTCAAATGACCAATCTCATACCCACACTTACTGTCCTGCAGCTAGCTGATAGTTCTACTGTTAAGCCTGATGGGATGGTAGAGGATCTAGTTGTCACCTTGAATTCTTGAGAATACCTTGTTGATTTTATGATACTATCTTCTAAAGCCACATTGGGAGGATATCCTATCATTTTAGGAAGGCCTTGGTTATCTACTATTGATGCATACATTGGATGTTGGTCAGGAGACATGAATAACTTAGATGGTCTGACCACAAAGAAACTTTCTCTTTATCCACCAGCCCAACCTCAGACTAATTTAACTCAAATAGTATGGCCATACCTAGGGGAAGATGCAGAGGAAGTTAACTCAATTGTGCAATTCATGATGATAAATACAGATCCTTTCCTACAACTTCAAGAAGAGGATGATGTACTCAACAACATTCTTCAAAATTATTATGGAGTAGATGAGAAACCTTTTGGCTATTTATCACATCAAACATGTTCATTACAAACTATCGTCCCTACTCATAGTTCATTAGAATTTCCCATAGCTATAGATTTTCTTCATACACTATTGTCACATGAATTAAAAATGTCATACCTCGCAGAGGTATCCATGATTGAGTTAACTAAGAAAGTTGATATCTACTTCAGTAGAAGTTTGAACATCAATAACAAGCTCACTCAAGAACATCAAATATCTTTGATAAAATTGTTGAAATCTCATAATAAAGCATTTTCCTAGGATTATAATGATATGAAGGGTTTGGATCCTAAGTACCCCTCCCCCCCTCAATACCTATTATTTCCAACAATTGGTAGTAGAGCTCGAACTCTCTAGAGGAAATTTTTGACAACTTGGGGAGTAGATCTGAGGAGATGGAAATCTATAGGTATGAAAGATAGTTGGAGGGAGCCAACAAGATGATTGAGGAGTTGAAGAAAAAGCTAAAGACCTCATTAGAAAAGAGAAAAGAATTGTCTGAACAACTGAAAGAAAGTTTAGACAACATTGATGAACTATCTGAAGGAAGTGTTAACTCTGAGGAAGTTGAGGCTGCAATATAAGATCTGATGGAAAAGAATAAGATCTTGACTGAAGAAGTGACCAAGAAGAAAAGCTAACAAGAAATTCAAGCCATAAGGATGTGTGAAGTTCTTAAAGGCATGAGAGTTGCTGAAGATGCAAAAAGGATAGCTAAAATTGCAAAGAAGAATGTTGAAGATCTTATCAGAGAAAAGGATGTTATACTTCAAAAGTTGACACATGAGAACCATGCAATGAATGAATAGCTAAGTGACACTTGTGATGAAAACATACAAATCTATACTGAAAATGAAACACTAAGGTAGGAAAATGAACAACTGGAGAAGGACTTGAAGATAGAAAGACAAATGAAAAAATTAAGTAATATGAACAAAGCCTACATAAGATTGATGATAAATTGAAGAATCAAAGGTGACCTAGAGATACTTTTGGCCTATGATATACTGATGACAACAAATTTTAAAAAGGAGAATCATCCAAGTTTGGTGCTGAGCAAAAATAAAAAATTCTTAAGGTTTATACTAATCCACAAGGGAAGAAGCCTACTAAACCCACTTGCTACAATTGTGGGAAGCCTAAACACACTGCTAATGTATGTAGAAGAAAACCAGTGAATGTTGCAAGAACTACTCATTTTGATGGTTATTGGTATAACTGCAATAAGTATGGTCATCAAGCTTATGAGTGTAGATCAAGAACCAGTAGTAGATCATATGAAGGTAATTTCAATGGCTATTGTTACACATGCAAAAGAAAATAAACATAAGGCATAACATTGCATATCAAAGATACCTAACAAACTAGTGAGTGTTCTAAGAAGAGAAGGAAAGATGAATGTCACATGCACTATTTTTAGAAACTATGGACACATGGCTATGAATTTTCGATTGAGGAATCCTAAAGGTAATGTTGGACCATGGAGTACAACATGTATGGCATGATTTTATTGTCACAAGGTTGGACAATCTAGCAAGAGATTGTAGGTATAGGAACCAGTCACCAAGCAATGAAGATGGGAAAGGTACAAAATAATGTTAATTTTGAAGAAGTGAGGAATGAGATGAAAAAGATATGGGTGAAGAAGGAAGAAAGAAAAGAAGATGCCAATGTATTGACATGTAACCCATCATCCTCTAGCTCAGGGGATTCATCCTCAAACTAAGAAAGTAAGTTTTTCTTAGGGACTGAATTTCATTGTTATATCTAACCGATCCATTATAATGATGAGCAGTAATATCTATTTGCATAGTGAGATGCATTGATGTTAATTTTGATGAATTACATAGAGATTTATTTTTATCAATAACTGATTTTATCATTTGCAAAAAATTATGTACTAATTCTACTTATAGCATTAACCGGTGGAGGTTTTAATCAGTAAAGAGTGATATCAGTGAACTGCATTAAATGTTTTGTACCAACTATTCATTATAAAAAAATTGGAAAAATAAATTATAGGAAAACCTATTCATTATTCACCTTGCATTTTGAAGAGTGTTTACAGGATCAAAGTGTGATTACATATTGTGATCGATTGAGCAAACTATTTGCGTTGGATACTTACAAAGAATCAAACTACAAATTTGAAAACCCTAACTAAGTTACTGGGAAGAGTGGTGGTCAATTGTGAAGGAATTTGGTGTGTTTGAGTTACAAAGAAGGAAATATATTGAATCACTATGACATCAAGGATTTCTACACAAAAATTGATTAAGATAACAAAGGATGCAGAACCAGAACACAAGCTACACCCATTGAAGGCCGCAAAAGTTGACAAAATCGGTGCCCTATCCCTAATTCCACCTCGTGCTTTGTTGATTGAAGATGTAAGGATGTTTATTCATTGTAATATTTTTGAGTTAGGAAATGAACAAATACATAAGGAATACCTGGAAATGTGCAACAATAGATAACTTAAGGACGAGGTCAAACATCTTCAAATGAAGGGTTTGACACATATTTTGGACTTACCAAAAATATTTAAGGAAGATTGGATTTGATATGTCTTGAGTCATAGTCACGATCAATTCATATGGCTGGACCAACCGATCAATATCAACAAGGAGTTGATTCATTTGATCACAAGTTTCTTAGAGGATGGGGAACCTTGTACCATAAGGTAGATACCCATGAAGATGGTTGCACAACCCACAAAGTCAAATAAATATCACAAAGAAATGATGATTGATGACATAGAAGACCAAGAGGTTTGATTTTTTAGCAATGATTGTCAGTTATAAGGTCTACCAATCTAGTCAGTTGAATAGTGTGCCCTGCAAAGCTATTCACGTCGCTTACCGAATAGTGAAGGAAGGAACCGGATATGACCTAGATGAGATGGTGAGAACATAGTTATTGGCTAACCTGAAGAGGATTCAGACCAATAAGAAGAAAGTGTTAAAGTTTGGATCTCTTTTGGTATGTATGTTCTTCTATGTTCATAATTTATTTCCTGATAAAGAAGAGGTAACATGGAAGACAAATAGAACTACATTGTTTCAAATCAATGAGTACTTAGGAGAACTAGGTGAAAACCTAAAAAAATTATGTGGAAATACTTTAAGGATTTTCAAGACAATGCACAAGAGGTATATAATTCCTCCACACATTATGGAGAAGTACAGAGATACTATTTGTTTCTTAGTTGACACTAACACTTGCAATATTCAAGTGGTAGAACTCAGAATTTCATGGATACCAAAAATGGGATATGAAACTGATGAACAAGTGTTAACCTTGAACATAGAAACATTATTGAAATTACTAGTTAAAAATAAAGAAAAGAGGTATGGAACATTTGAGGAAGCTTATGAGAGGATAACTTTAGAACTCAAAAAGCCAAGAATAGAAAGGAAAGAAAACAAGATCATAAGTCAGCTAGAAGAGAAGTTTGTAACTGGTGAAGATAGTGTATAGTCAGAAAATGGAAGCACTTCCATTGTAGATGTGTTTATCCTTTAGAGTAAGTGGTTTGGGGTCATGAAAATCACCTTGAATGGGTTCCTGATCTTGACATGGCTTCCTCCCTGTTTTGTCCCTTTTTCCACTCCTGTTTAGCCTAATTTCTGCATTCTGAACTGCAGACTGGGGATTCTCGGCTTTAGGGTCAGGGTCGACCTTTCAAGTCTATGTTGACCTTGGCCCTGACCTAGGTCAGGGCCAACCTCAACCCTGACCTAGCTCAAGGTCAACCTCAACCTTGACCCAGGGTTCAGATCCTGGGGTCTCATAGATTTTGGAGGTCGGCCTTTGCAAAAAGTTTTTCCCGCTTTCAGGTCGGCTGTTTCGGGTTTCGAAGCATTGATTCCTAAATTATATTTAATATAGGTCCTCTCCTAGGGGTAAAGGCTTTAATGGGAATTTAATCCTCCTATGTAGGCCTCCTTAGAAGATTGTGCCCTAATTCCATATAAAAGAGAAGCTTTCTCTCTCATTTTCTCTAACTATCAACTATCAACTATCAACTATCAACTAAGTCTTCTAATCGTGAGCAAGAATTCTCAAGCTATCTTCAAGTGTGATTCAAAAAAGAAATCAAGCAAGATTTCAAGAAAGCATTCATCCATTCAAGTATCCATTTTCATGAAGTAGATCCATTGGAGGCCCTTGAAGGATTAAAGCTACATAGTGCCCTTTTGGTGATCTCTCCATCCACCTTCTTCCAAGCCCATTCCAAATTCAAGAACCCATTCAAGACTTGGTGTTGGAGATCTATAAGAAAGAGATTGAAGACATCCTACCTTTCTACATTCCGCATTTTTAAGCATACTTGTGGATTCAAGGATTTGAATCCGCCACAAGGATCTTTTCAAGCAAGGTGAATTTATGCATTTACTTTGTCCAATTCTACAATTTCAATTACATATATTTGAGGTTAATTCCAAAACCGGGGTTTGACCAAGGAAAACCCCTCCCCCACAATAAAAATTCTCCTTTTTCTTGTAGGTACAGGTGCAGAACAGTTGATTTGAGACCAGATCTGGATACCCTTTTCAGCTTTTTTTCAGACGGCGCGAACATAATTTCTGTCGAACCTGTGTAGGTTAGGGTCGACATTATTGGGTCAGGGTTGACATTTGTGGGTCAAGGTTAACCTTTTTCATAAGATGACATTAGAATGGAAAAATATTTCTGGGTTTTGTTCATCTTTGCATTCCGGTTCGGGATCAACTATCAGTTTTTCTAGAAATAGTCTACTGACCTTAGAAAACAACATTCTTTGATTTGCAATATTTCAAGGTTAGTGCATTTCTTCTATTTCTTCAATTACTGTCATATATCATTTCCATACTTATATTTAATATAATTTAAGGTATCTCCTTTGTTATTCTCCTTTCCAAATAGTTGATTCATT
>MU226540.1:1842076-1874256 GCA_018584345.1 Thuja plicata
AAAGGAACATCTTATCTTCTCCTTAATCACAATTGCAATACTTAATCAATACAATTCAATTAAGGTTAAGGGATTCAATACATTCTAGGAAACTTAAAGGACAATTTACACATCAATGCATTACATTTCAAGATAATCAATCAATCCTTCTTAATACATTACATATTCTTAATAAACATATCTCTATTTCAATCCCTTTTACATTTTTATATGTACACATTATCAATTACAATCTATCATACAATTTTATATTGTACAGCTAGAAATTCCAATAGTGAGAGAAATAAGAATATTCCAGATGCTTATGCTAAGAGGAAAAGGAAGCAAGCAGATACTCAAAGTAAGACTCCATAATTACCATCGGTTGAAGAAACATAAATGAAAAATATTGATGAAGTTAAATCTTCTGATGCTAAGGCACCTAAGGTATCACAACCTTGAAAAATAAAGACATATGAAAAGAGGAAATCTTGAGGATAGACAAAGGCATCTCCTAGCAAGAACAAGAATAAGACAAAGGTAGATAGTGAGAAAATAGATTCAGAAAAGGAGATTACTGACATGGGGAAGAATGGAAAAAATATATATATTCCTAAGAGTGATACTGAAGTTGCAAAGGTAATTAGAGAACATGGAATGATAGATAACATTTGTAACTTTAAGTTCTCTAAATTATCTGATGAAGATAAGAAAATAATTGAGGATGCTACTATTTTTCACTTTCAAAAATTCATCAGAGTACCTAGTCAACTCAAAGATCATATTGTTGATGAGTTATATGAAGCAATTAATGTCAGATGGGAGTTTGTAATTGAAATTGAAAATGAAATAAGAGAAATGACACTTCTCTATACTATGACACATTTGAAAATAAAGGAAGTGGGTGAAGCACTTGAAAAGTATAAAGACAAATTCAGTATTGGTCACAGGACTACAAGATTACTAACTAGAAAGGAGAAGGATGTAGAAGAAGAAACAGTGTTGATGTAGAAAAGGATATACAACATGAATCAACCATAGGTAACAGACACAACAGGTAAATATAAAGTAGATGATACTTTTATTTTGAAAGAGTTAATGGGAGATATGTTAGGTAGTATTCCAAACATTTCTACTCATATTGACCTAACAAAGGACTTAGTAGATTATGTCATGGTTGAATATCTTACTGATAATCCCAACTCTGCAATAGTTGGAGATCAAGTTGTAGATATACCACTTTGGTCCCCACTTTATGTAAACTGTGTTGAGATCAATCATGATGTATTTGATACTGAAACACAGAAGACTGATGAGATAGAAAAGGGTAAGGAAACAAAACATGTGACATAGACCACTGACCAACCAAAAGACATAACAAAATAGGTCAAGAATATAGATCAAGGTGAAAAATCAAGAAAAACAAGATGTGCAACAATAGGAACAAGAACATGACAAAGAGACAAATAAGGATACAAGAAATACTGGTACAGGTGAGAAAAGTACCAAAGATGGATTTGAGACACCAAAGGATAACACCACCAGTGCTTCACAAACCAACACAGATTACACCAGTGAGAAGAAGAAAAGGAAGAGAATAGAAGAATATGAAGAAGAAGATGATGAAGATGAAGAGGAAGAAGGTGATCCAAAATTTACAATTATAAATAAATATATTAATAAGTTGAAGTAAAAGGAACAAATATTATTTTCAAGGAAGTTGGTTGAAAAGGCTGAGAAGAACGGGATAAAGCAGAAGACGTTCGAGAAGAAAATAATAAGGAAAGTAGTAGTTATACTTGTTGATTTAGTTCCTAATGCAAAACTTGATGAAGAAGCATCTATGATTGATAAAATCAAAAATTTGGTTGATGCAATCACTAGTATAGATCATGACATGGAAGAGGAAATGATAAAATGAGAAGAGAAGAGATTGGAGAAGGAGATGATGGAAAAGTTACTATAGAAGATTTCTCTTGAGTGATAATCCTTAAAGGATCAGAAGTTATCATTAGTATACAAGAAGACAGTTTTGGTTGGTTAGGATTCATCAAGCAACAACATTCACTAAGTGAAAAATATCACCGAGCGACAGTGATCACCGAGCATAGTTGTCACCAAATTTTTTTGAACACCGAGCAATATATCAACCGAGCACTAGTCTAACCGAGAGATAGTTTTATCACCAAGAAAAGAGGATCTGAACTACATGTCAGCTAAAGCACTTTAGTCTTTAAAATAGCTTTATGCTTAACTGGACAACTATTTCTTGTGGATCAAGAAAAGCGTAAATGATAGATTTAATTAGTTAAACTGATTGTATTCATGCAAACTAAGAGATCAAGGTCAAGTTGTAAACCTTTGATCTCAGAGTTTTTCAAGAAAAGAGTGAAACCTAATTAGGTCAAAATCTTGTATATATAGATGTATTAATCAATCAAGATGATGATGATTGTATCTTACAAGGACATCTATGGATTTTTCATAGGTTTTCATGCAAAATGACAGATAAAGAAGAATTTAGTTATCAAGAACTACATTTAAGGCTACCGAGAGTATTATTCATCATAATAGGTGATAGATATATTTTGTGAACTTAATGGATCTGTAATCAGAAATTCAAGATTGCAAGCTATCAGGTCATCTATATTTTGTCTACTCTCTAACAATTGTAGAAAATAGAAAAAATCCTTCAAGAAGGTGGACTTAATAGTCTTTATGTAAATCTCTTAACTGAGTGCACACATACATTGTGTTGCTAAAATCTCCTAACCGAGTAGACTTAAAAAGTATAACATGTTACTCCTAATAGGGTAAGATCATCAAAAGTGATCACAACTTGCAGCCCTAACAGGCACCTTCCATTCTGCAGATAGTGAAGCTTTGTGGGTTTCATCCCCATCACAGTTTTTACCTTCTAACAAGGGTTTCTGCATTATCAAATACTTGTGTCATGAGTTAATGAGTACATGAATGTTTCAATGTTTGTTTACATGCATTTACATTTAAGCTATGATATTGCATGCATAAATTAGAAAAGCAACAAAGGTCAGTTATGCAAGTTAAGAGTACTCAAGATTAATTGATAAAAAATTTAAGGGTATTGATTCACCCCTCCCCTTCTCAGTACACACCCTTCCATTATTCCAAAAATTGGTATCAAAGCTAGTTCTCTTATTTGGAAAAGTTTAATCGCTTGAGAGAAAATATCATACAATGGAAAGGTATAAGCTTGATAAAAATATTGAGAATCAAAAGTTGCAAATACATATTTTCTTTGAGCAATACAAAGAGGAAATAATCATAATGAACGAGTTATTGGCTGAAAGAAAAATCATGGCATCTCGCTACAATGAACCTGACTATCATGAAGAAGAGATACCTGACCTATTTGATTCATCTAGATCTGGATCTGGTAATACATCTAACACATCTGAAGGAACCATTATAGATCTAAATGAAATGAATGAACATCTAATTGAACAAGTGAAAGTACTATAGATTGGTCAAGAGACATAGATGGAAAGGATGATTGGTGTTATGATAATGCAAGAAAAGCTGAACAAGAAAGAAATTCAAGGCTATTGATGACATGAGAAAGATTACTGAAAAGTTGCAAGAGAAAGAATCTGAGATACAAAGACTTACTGAACATCACATTGAGATCACCAATCAAATAGTTCTTATGAGTCATGAGGCCAACTGAGTAAACATGGAACTTACTAGAAAATTGGAAGTTATTGGTGAGCTAAAAGAAGAAAATGAGAAATTGGAGCATGAAGCGAAGATTCAACAACAACATAATGATATGATCAAGATAGCTGAAGACAATACAAAAATAATGGATGAATTTCTGAATGGACAAAGAAGACTCAACAAAAATACTAGTTTAGGTATACCAAGCATACAGAATCATCAAAATGAGCTAATCAAAGGAATATCTACACAAATCCAAGACCAAAGAAGTGTTCATGTAATCACTGTGGAAAACTAGGCCACACATCAAATGTTTACAAGAGCAAAGCAAAAGTTATTCCTAAAACTACTTCTACATTCATAGGTAATTGGTATAACTATAACAAGCATGGACACAAAGTACATGAATGAAGATCTAAGTCGAACAAACCAAAGAAGAAATATTACAAGGAGAAACATTTTCCTACTTGCAACATGCATGACCACACATCTCATGAATGCGGGAAAAGGATAAAGCAAGTCTGGAAACCCAAAGAACAAGAAAATGCATATCAACCGAGAAGAGTCGGTAATACATATGTTTGGGATTAAAACACTTGGGTAAATTGCACATCATGTGGTAGATATGGATTCATAGCTGCTAACTATATGAGGAAATGGATAAGAAGATATAGAAACTGGACTAACCCTGGAATGGCATACTTACACTGTCATAAGGTCGGTCACTTAAGAAAGGACTACAAAGACCGAGTGATAGAGTCAAACACTTTTGCAAATGGAAATACTATTGAAGACATTGGGAGAATGAGAAATCAAATGTGGAGGAGAGCTTCAAACAATGATAATGTTGGGCCAAGCACTATAGTTGGTGACACCTCATCTAATGGATCAGGTGATACCACCATCCCCACCTAAGCAATACAAGTATGTATGGAACTGCACTCTACAAAGTTGTATTTTACATTAGTTCCTATATTCAGAATATGCCAAATTAGTATGAATGAAGATGCATTATAATATTGCATGTTATGTTTTGTGAATCTAGTCTGGTCGGTCAGCATATACCAAGCATAAACTGCATGTTGGTAAAACATATGACAGATAACCAAGTTGACACTATATACTGAGCATCATCAGTAAACATATGAAAAAAAATTGAGTTAACACTTTGTATCGAGTATTGTATACTCACTGAGCTGAAGACTTTGGTGTGTTAAACGAGAATCTATATTTTGTCAACCGAGTGGCAGGTGAAGCATTTAATGCATCACTTAGGTTATATTTTCCTATAAAAAGGGCAACGTGAACTCATTTTTTCACCCAACGTTAAAGAGAAAACTGTAGAGTGAAGAGAAGTGATTCAAAGCGGCCACATTACTGAGCAATTCACAACACATTCAAGGCTACTAAAATAGATTTTGAGCATTCTCAACAAACATCTCATAATTATCAAGACTTACCGAGCTAACAGGTTATTTATGAAGAAGCCCTAATTTCACGAGCAATGGAAACCACTTCCCGAACCTCAAAGATCAAGATAGAAAAGGATAAGAAGGTTTTTCTAATCAAGAACTCAACCTATGAAGAACCTAATTATATGTTTTTCCCAGAGGTTGATGCTCAACCTGACGAAAAGAGAGCATTCTCGAGTATCCCACCTACGGTTCTACTGGTCGAAGATATATGTGCATACATTCACTGCAAAGTTGCAGAAATTGGAGACGTTGAACTTGAAGAATCTTATCAGAAGTTATGCAAGGACGGAAACCTAAAATATGAGTACAAACACATTGAAGTGAAAGGGTTAACCCATTCCATACTATTCTTGAAAGAATTCAAGACATAATGGATTCACATTGTGCTCAGCTGAGTGCATGATGGTAAAATGTGGTTAGATGAACCTAAGGCAATCATAAAGGATGTAATTCATGTAGTGACTGGTTACCCAATCACCAAGAAGGTAAAATCCCTAAGGCATCCTGGACACCCCAAGATTGATAAGCTAACTGGAGCTGAATGGGAACAGAGGTCTAAAAGTCAATTCAATCTCTAACCCTTAGATGACATTTGGTGCATATGTGATTGGATACAAGATCTTTCAAGCAAGTAGAATGAACAGTGTTTCTTGTGGAGCTATTGACACGGCATACAAGATAGTAAAGAAAGGTGTGCAATTGGACCTAGTCAAGCTTCTATTGAAGCAACAAGAAGAAAACATGAGAACAATTAGATCAGCATGATCTAATACATGTAAGTTTGGCTCTTTATTAATGTGCACATTATTTTACTTTTATAACTTATTTCCTTCAGTCGGTAATGTCACTTGGGACACAAACTGACCAATCACAACACAGATTAGTGATTACATTAAATCACTAGGAGATAATTTCATTCCGCTATTGGATGCATACTTTAATACATTTAAGAATAGGATGCAGAAGAGGATGAGAATACCTGCATACTTGGTTGAATAATACAAGGATGAGATATACTTTGTAGTTGACACCGACACTGCACTCATCAAAGTTGCCAACTGAAGAACAACATGGTTACCACCATTGGATTATGAGATTGACATAGATATGGCTACAAAAGCCATTGAAGCCCTACTAAATGAACCAGTTGAAAAATCAATAACTAGATTTGGCATATATGAGGAAGCCAAGTCAAGAATAAAGAATGGCTTAGTAGTCAAGAAGATAGGAAAGAAGCAAACACAAATGGTAGAAACACTTAAGAAGAAACTCTTGGTAACTGATGAAGAGTTGGAACAAACTGAAGAAATCACCGAGGAACAGTCACTCATCAGTAAAGTAAAAGATTTACGTGATTCAGAGTCTACCGAATCAGATGCAGGGCCACCAAAGGCCAAGATAACAAAAGTTACTAATGTAATAGCGGCATCTAGGACAAGAAGAAAAACAACTAAGGTAGACTCACCACCATTGAAGAAAGGCACAATAAATACATATCAGAAGAGAAAAGCCTCCATCGTGAAACAAGAACCAAGACAATGGAAGAGATATGTGAGAGGATAAGAAGACAAGGATGATATTGAAGCAGATGAGAGAGAACAAATGATCCAAGTAGAAAAGGCCAAAATACCAAAAGACAATTGATGAATTTGCAGAGTCAATCATCAAACTAGGTAGTATAACACATCATAAGATTAGACAATGGGGAAATATGTCTACCAAGGATCAAAACAAAATAGAAGAAGAAATCATTAAAATGATGGTAGGTTACAAATATGTAGCTCTATAATTTGGCAATCATATTCCACAAGAGCTACAAGATAAGATATCAGAAAGGTGGACATGTGCATTACACATTGAGAAACAGATGAGAGAGATCTCTAGTTAATTTCATGCCCAACTTCACACTTGAATAAATTGACACCACTATGAAGGAGCATTCCATGAATTTTTTTGCAAAGACCATAACATACAAAGTATTATAGAACACGCTCAAAGATATTAACATTGAGAGATATAAGATTTGGACTCAAATCTTCAATCCACCTGAGAAGGTACTAGGTCTAACTGAGACTTCTCACACCAAGGAGAAGGAGGCTACACCGAGCTCTGAGCACATTTTCATCAATGACACTGAGGATGTCAATCCCATTGATTTAACCACAGAGGCAAGTAAGGTCATGGATGATATTCCTCAAATATTACAATCACTAGGGGAAACACCAGATATCAATATGAAGGATATCACTCATGGTGATTCTAATGATAATGCCAAGGATGATGAAGATATCAATGTTGCCACCGAGCCATCAAAGGAAAAGGACACTATTGATTTTGCACAGGCACAAATACCAGGTAATATGCCTTTATTGATGCAAGCAATAAATATAATGACTAAATCACAACAGACACCACCTGAGATAAAAGAAGACATACCGATGGACAAAGGTGAGGAACAAGGGGAGAAGAAAGATAAAAATGGAGAGGATATACCAAGTGATGCACCCACCGAGGACAATGGAAAGGCAAACAAGGTTGCAGTTCAAGACAAGGTTGATGTAGAGACATCTACAAATGACCAATAGGTACTGACCGAGAAACCTAGCCATGACACCACACCTCCAAAGAAATCAATGACAGAAACTGAGCAACAAAAGTTTCTTGCTATCATACCTCATTCCCTTGCATCAAGAAACATTCCAAAGAAGAAAAAGAACAAGAAGAGTAAAGCCCCTATTACACTAGATGAAATCATAGACATACCCGACTGTGATCCAAGAACACTTGATCCTGAGTCACTGACAAGGTATGGGGAGTTATGCAAAAGGAAAGCACAATAGGACAAGTTAAAAATGGAACACAAGAATACTCAAGTCCTAGAAATAGCAAAGGAGATTCTATTGCAGTTAGTTCCTGACACACAGATTGATCAAAATGCACCTATCATTGATCAACTTGCAGTTCTGACCAAGGCAATCACACAACATAATGTAGATGTTGAGAAGGTCATTGAAGAAAGAGTAGAAGAAAATTATCACTACATGCTAACATAGAAAATCAGCCAAGAAGTGGCAGTAAACAAGGTGAAACTTTCTGAACTGGAAATTACATTAGAACCTACTATTTCAGAATTAGTTAGCTTAGTTCAAAAGTTGTGCACAATTGAAAACTTCACTACCGAGCATGATGCAAAGATAGCTAAGTTAAATGAAGAATGCATTCAAACCAGATTATGACAAGCTAGTTGAATCTAAACGGTTAAGACTAGACATACAAAAGGTAGAAAGCAAAATCGGAGATGAAGTAACCGAGCTACAAGCTATGTTACTATTGAATCTCACATTGCTGATGGCATACATGACTATGAAAAAGACTCTAATTGCCACCCCAAAGATGTCAGTAGCAGAGAGCATCTATGACATGCACACTCAACTCACTTTGGAGCAAATGACCCTAGAGCACCTAAAAGAGAAATGGGAAAAGATGATGGAATCTATTAAGCAATCTCATTCACACATTCTTGATAAACTGTAAGTTTAAAATCTTTGTCATTACTTTCAAAAAAAGGGGGAAACCTGTACATATATTGTATCTACATACTGAGGCATACACATAGGGGGGGAGCATGCACATAGGGGGATTCATTGTAAAAATACAACACTTGGTATATGTATTGTACATAACAAGTTTTTGATACTAATGCCAAAGGGGAAGATTGATAACCCTTAAAGGATCATAAGTTGTCATTAGTATACAAGCAGATAGTTTTGGTCGGTCAACATTCATCGAGCGACAGAGATCACTGAGTAACAGTGATCACTGACCACAGTGGTCACCAAAATATTTTGAACACCGAGCAGTATATCAACTGAGAACCAGTCTACAAAGACATCATCGAGCACCATTCTACAGAGACATCATCGAGCACCAGTCTCCAGAGACATCACCGAGCACCAGTCTTACCAAGAGACAATTTTATCACTGGGAAAAGTGGATCTGAACTACACATCAGCTAAAGCACTTTACTCTTTAAAATATCTTTATGCTTACTTGGACAACCTTTTCTTGTGGATCAAGAAAGTGTAAATGATGGTTTTAATTAGTTAAACTGATTGTATTCATGCAAACTAGGAGATCAAGGTCAAGTTGTAAATCTTTGATCTTAGAGTTTTTCAAGAAAAGTGTGAAACCTAATTAGGTCAAAATCTTGTATATATAGATGTATTAATCAATCAAGAAGATTATGATTGTAGCCGATAAGGACATCTATGGATCAGACATGGATTTTCATGTAGAAGGACAAATAATGAAGAATTTAGTTATCAAGAACTATATTCAAAGCTACAGAGTAGAATAGAGGTATTATTCATCACAATAGGTGATACATATATTTTGTGAACTTAATGGATTTGTAATCAGCAATTCAAGATTGCAAGCTATCAGGTCATCTATATTTTTTCTAATCTCTAACAACTGTAGCAAACAAAAAAAATCATTCAAGAAGGTGGGCTTAATAGAATTTATGTAAATCTCTTAACCGAGTGCACACATACATTGTGTTGCTAAAATATCCTAATCGAGTAGACTTAAAAAGTCTAACATGTTACTCCTAATAGGGTAAGATCATCAGAAGTGATCACAACTTGTAGGCCTAATAGGCACCTTCCATTCTATAGATAGTGAAGCTTTGTGGGTTTCATCCACACCAAAGTTTTTACCTTCTAACAAGGGTTTTTACGTTATCAAATACTTGTGCCATGAGTTAATGAGTTTCATGAATGTTTCAATGTTTGTTTACATGCATTTACATTTAAGCTATTATATTACATGAATAAAGTAGAAAAGCAACAATGGTCGATTATGCAAGTTAAGAGTACTCAAGATTAATTGATAAAGTTTTAAGGGTATTTTTTCACCCCTCCCCTCTCAGTACACACCCTTCCATTATTCCAACATTGAGAAGGTTTCACAGTTTGAACTAGTCAAGGAAATCAATGAGTCATTACTTGAAGTTGGAAAAATCATTTAAAAAATATCTATTCTGACCAACTTCACTGCAAAGATCAAGACAAAGAAGGAAGAGCCGGAAACATAGCTGGCCCTACACTAGTCAATGAATTGGACCCATTGAACAGTTCCATGATGGATCATACTACAAAATTGAAAGACTTAATACACAAGGAGATGGAAATCAAGGAAGAAGAGGATAGGATAAGGATGACTTTGTTGGAATTAAAGTATTTCTAACTCCACACATGGACATCATACACGCATATCTTAAGAAAGATGAAGTATTGATAGGTACTCCAAACATGAGTACAATTGACAGTATGGGGGATCCGGCTTCAAGTTTAAATGATCATCACATTTCCTTGATAGCATTGAGGAGTTGTGGGATCATTCAATTTCCAGTGCTAAGGTACATTTTAAGAATGTATTTGATAAACTATAAGTTTTGAACACCCTTGTACATACAATTTTAAGCATAGTCTTTGGCATTGTTGCCAAAAAAGGGGGAGTATATAAGTTGATCAAAAAAAAGGGAGAAGTGTATAAAATATATAGTCTATGGTACAAAGGAGAGTTATAGATTTAGGGGGAGTATGTAGTCGGACATGGAGTATAGGTTTTAAAGTTTTGAAATTTTCACAAGTTTTTGCCATCAATGCCAAAGGGGGAGAATGTTGATAGATTACATTGATGGTGATTTTATGGAGTATAGTTTTCATTGCTGGAAAACCATTACATAGGTGAGAATTTTTTGTGTAAATATATGAATTTATACCAACTCATACACAGTTATATCCAATCAGTAAAGAGAAGTTAAGTGAGAAAGGTAACTGGTGAACAGAATAGCAGGTGAAGGACAGATCGGTAAAGGAAGATAAGTTTGCTATCGGTACATTGGAAGGTGTAAAGACAATAGGTGAACTATTATTTGTGATTGTGACTATTAGGTCACACCGGTATAGGAAAAAGTGAAGATACTACTAACTAGTCAGTTCAGTGAATAGGTAAAAGCTAAAGGGTATTGAACAATTTTGATTAATTGGCTAAATTAGTTATGACGGTGGACGATTCAATAAATATGGACAACATGAAAAATATATTACATTGTTCAAGGAGTTGAGTAAGTCGATTCTTAGGTAGTTATATACATATTTTTGTATGAATCCAAGGTATATTTTGGCTAATAATATTGAAGAAATATTTCACATTAGGGATAAAAACTTAAAGTTTGTTATGGCCGACGTAGTAAGGATTTCAATTTTCTATGAGTTAGTTATGATTGATAAAGCAATTTTGGAGGTAAATAGAAACCCTAATTAGGTTTACAATCGAAGGTAAAATTATATAAGATGATAGCTACTGGTGTAGTTAAAGAGTTGAGAAATAGTTGAAGTGTTGTTGAAAAGTTGATGAAAAGTTGATGAAAAGAAGATCTTAAGTTGTGATTATAGAGATATTTCTAGAGAAGCTACAAAGTTGGATTAAAAATAAGTACAGAGCATTAAGGATCTGATTAGCATTCAGTAGTGTATATCATAGGTCAATTTTCTTGTTGTTTTACTAATAGTTTCAACAAATCTAAATCCCCTAACAGGGTAGTCTCTAGTAGGACTTTATTGTAAATCCCTTAACAAGGTGAACACAATATAAGTGACATTAAAATCCTCTATCAAGGTAGTCTATAATAAGACTGTTGATACTTCTAATAAGGTATCGGTCACTCCTAACAAGGTGAGTCACCTAGAAAATGACATATTGTAAGCTCCTAATAGAGCACTCTTTTCTACTATAGTGAAAAGATTGTGGGTTTCATCCTCACTATAGTTTTTCCCTCTGGCCAAGGGTTTCCATGATAAAATCAAAGTGTTATGTGTGTGCATGTGTTTTCATTTGATTCATTGCACTTTTACTTTAAAGTTACAGTTATATGCTTCATAGTTTGGAAGTTTTTTTGCTTTTATTTAAAGGTATAAGTAAAAGTTTGAAAGTTTTATCAGTATTGATTCACCCCCTCCCCTCTCAGTACCTATTATTTCCAACAGAGTTAACTAAAAAATTTGAGATCTCATCCTATAGATGTTTGAACATCAATAACAAGCTCACTCAAGAACATCAAATGTCTTTGATAAAATTTTTGCAGTCTCATAATCAAGCATTTGCCTGGGATTATAATGATATGAAGGGTTTAGATCCTAATTTGTGCACTCATCAAATTTTAAATTAAGGAGGATAGTAATCCAGTAAGATAGTCTCAAAGAAGAATTAAACCTGCACTCAAAGAGATAGGCAATGGAGAATTGTAGAATTTGTTAGATGTCAAGTTTATTTATCTAATCTTTGATAGCCAATGGGTGTCACCTATTTTTATAGTTCCTAATTAAGGGGGAAAGTAGAGGGTCTATGTATATTATAGGGAATTGAATACTGCAACCAAAAATGATCATTTTCCTCTTCCCCTTATAGATCAAGTCCTAGACTCTCTAGCAGGGAAGAAATATTTCTGATTCCTAGATAATTACTGTGGATACAACTAGATTAGGATTGCACTAGAAGATCAATATAAGACCACCTTTAATTTTTCATGGGGAACTTATGCTTATTTTGTTATTCCCTTTGGCTTGTACAATGCTCCATCCAATTTCCAATGAGTGGTCATTAGCATATTCTCAAATATATCACATGATTGTATGGAAATATATATGGATGAATCTACCACATATGGAATTACACTTGAGGAATCATTTATGAATCTAGGAAAGATACTCCATAGATGTGAAGATCACAATTTGTCTTTGAATAGTGATAAGTGTTTCATTATGATGTAGGAAGGGGTAGCTCTAGGCAACTATATTTCTCAAGCTGGTACTCAAGTTGATGGATAGAAAAAATTGAAGTTATTCTTAGCCTTCCTATCCCTACTAAAACAAATCATGTAAGGAGCTTCTTGGTTAATGCAGTATATTATAGGATATTTATCAAGGACTTTAACAAAATGGTAGGACCATTATATACACTACTAACTAAAGATGAAAATTTTGAGTGGACATTAGAATGTGAAGAATTTTTCTTGCATCTTAAGTTGGTCCTTACCTAAGCACTTGTCCTTAGAGGGCCTAATTGGTCAATACCTTTTCATATTCACACACATACATTAGACCATTCCATTGGGGAATTTTTGAGCCAAAAATAAGGTACTATGTAAAATGTCATCTATTTCATCAGCAAAAATATGCAAGGGCTGGATCTAAATTATACTATCACAAAGAAGAATTATTAGCAGTTATTTATGCCCTTAACAAGTTCAGACACTACATTACTGGATATCAATTTTTTGTACACACCAATCATGCAACCATCAAGTATCTTATGAACAAACCTGCAATAACAAGTAGATTGGCTAGATGGCTACTTTTGATGCAAGAATTTGACATTGCCATCATCAAAAAACCAAGTAATTAAAATTTAGTGGCATATTTTCTTTCTCGGCTACAAACTAAGGAAGATTATGAGATTATTGATGATTCATTTCCTAATGAGAATCAATTTTCCATTTCTATTCATACACCTTGGTATGCAGATATAGCTAACTACATAGCTACTAATAGAATCCCTATTCATTTCTCCCCAAAGGAGAAAAGGTTACTTGTTGAAAAGAGTTTCATTTTTTCTTGGATAGTTGGTTGTTTGTTCTATACAGGGCCTGATCAAGTCATGAGGTGATGTGTCAGAGAGGCTGAGACCTATGACATCCTTCATGCATGTCATGATGAATCTTGTAGGGGGGGTTTTGCATCCAAAGGGATAAACAATGATTCTCTTGAATGCAGGATACTATTAGCCTACTCTACACAAGGATGCAACAAAGTATACTAGGAAGTGTGATAGATGCCAAAGGATTGGAAGACCTACTAAATAATATGATATACCACTACACCCTCAAGTTATTGTTAAACCATTTGATAAGTGGGGATTAGAATTTTTTGGACCTATTGATCCTGATGAAGGAGCATCTTGGGATCTTGTCAAACTTACATCAACCAAAAACGTATGTTTTCATGTTTGATCAGTCTTGGTGTTTCTTTTTGCAATCGTTCTATGTATATGTTTGGGGTTTGCGATCCTTACAACATTTTCATGACTTCATGTTGCACCTTCTGCTGACTTTGCGTATCATTTGGCTACTTTGCACTTGTGATCTTGCAGATTCTTGGCAAGATTGTCTTATTCTTCATGTTTTCCGACCAGTTTCTTATGTTTCCAATCTCGTGAAGGTTTTCCTGATTGACAAAGCTTAGTGAATCATTTATTGATGATGTTACTTTTTTGGCCAACGTACTTGAGGGATCATGACTCTCATTTCATTCATAGGAGGAAGATCCTTATGATTTTATGTCTTGGCCTATTTGTTGTAATATGTTTTCTTTTCATTAGGGAATATAATCTTTCCTGGTGGACCTGATGTTGGCAAAGACTTTATATACTCTTGTAATTGATTTCCTGAGTGAGAGAGAAAACTGAGATAGAACATAATAGAACCTTAGCTCTTGTAGAGATCTAATTTATAGATCAGATGGAAGAAAGTACCTATAGAAGGTTCATTTAATTATTTTTCTAGATTGTATAGAAATATAACTTGTTCTTAGTTCTAATCAGGCATATATGCCTATAATGTATTATTTTTTTAGTTGTGGCATGTAATTGGTTTATCTTAATGAGAAGGTTGATCTTGCATTCATTTCTTGTTCTTGTTTGGCTTCTTTTGTGTGGCTCTTACTACAAGGATTTTTTTGAACTCTTTGAGTTCCCACTACCCTTGACTGCATCAAGTGGTATCAGAGAAAGATTTACAACCTAGGGTTTTATTATGGGGTGGCAGAAGAGAGGATCTGATCTAAAACTACTAAAGATTGTTAAGATGGCAAAAATAAATGCTAGAAGTGGAGTAAGGAATGAAGATATGGTTGTCTTGGACTTATTGAGACAAATTTTTTCTAGATTGGAAGTGGTGGAAACAACTCAGAGGAGAGGAAAAAGCATTGAAGATGCAAGTGATGAAGAAGGAGATGAATAGAATCAGGAAAGGAAAGGAGTAAACAATGAGGAACCGAAGTTGAATCAAGAAGAGAGGTCCATCAGAGTCTTGACCAATGTGAATAAAAGACCTCATTTAAATCTAACTGGCTATCATGGTAACCTTGATTCAGATAAATTGATAGATTAGATCACAGAGATGGAAAAATACTTTGATCTTGAAGTATCCGGTGAGGAAAAGAAGGCAAAATATGCCTGCACTAAGTTAAAGGGACATGTATACTTATGGTGGGAACATTTGCAGACAGATCAACAAAGAAGAGGTAAAGACAAGATCAAATCTTGGGATAAAATGGTGAGTAAATTAAAGGCTAATTTTTTGACTGAAGATTACCAAGTGAGTTTGTTTTGGAAGCTGTAGAACTTGAAGCAGAGAGACTTGAGTGTTAAGAGTTATATTGAGGATTTTTATGAGCTAAACATCATATCTGGTCATGTAGATGGTGAAGCTAAGCAAGTTGCTTGCTACCTTAATGGTTTAAGGGTTTCAATATAGGATGAAATTAGTCTAATATAGATTAGGAGTGTGGAAGAATATTAAAAATAGACTTTAAAGGATCAATAAAAATTGAACCAAAAGCATGAACAAAGGAAAAGAGGTAGGAGAGGAAAGTTTCAGAGAGGCTGATCCAGTCTTAATACTAGAGGAGGAAGATCTTCTATAGATCAAGGAAGAAGTGAGTCAGAAGCTAAGAAAAATGATTGCTACAGCATAAATTATAGAGTTTCCTATCATAGTGAAGGACAAAGTAGTGATCGAAGGAAGTTCATTGGCACTTGTTTCAAATGTGGCGAAGCAGGACATCGAGCCTTTGAATGCAAAAAAGGCAACTTTGAGAAGAAGGAAGAAAGAAGTAGGTGAACAACATTTACATATGAAGAGTCCTCTAGATTAGTAAACAGCAATCAAGAAGAGGATGAAGCAACCTTGATAACTCAGATAAACCTATACCACAGGGAGAAAGATATGGAAGCTTTATAGAGGAAGAATTTGTTCCGAACCAGATGCAAGGTACAAGACAAGGTATGAAAAGTTGTCATAGACTACGGAAATTCTAATAATCTTGCCTCAGAGGAGTTGGTTGACAAACTAAAGTTGCAGAGATTGGAGCATCCTAAACCCTATCAGATTTTGTGGATACAAGATAAACACAAGGTACTATTAAGTTAACAATGCCTAGTTAAACTTAAGATTGGGAAGTATTATGATGAATTTTTGTGTGATATGCCTATGGATGTGTTTCATATCTTGTTGGGTAGACCATGGAAGTATGATAGGAAATATATACATGATGGTGGGAAAAATGTATACACCATTGTTGCTAATGGAATGAAGCAAAATTTGTTACCTTTAGAAGAACCCCTTGAGAGGAAAGCATGTACCAATGTTTGATTTTTTTTAGTGGATGGTAGGAAGTTCTTGGATGGAATGAGGCACGATAATGTGTGTTTTTCTTTAGTACCCAAGAATTCTAAGGAGATTGTGTCAAGAGAAGAACATCTAAAAGAAATCACTAGATTGTTGAATGAATATGCAGACATCATATCAAATAATATTCCTAATGGAATACCACCTATGAGGAGTATTAGCAATTGTATGGACTTGATACTAGGAGCTTGTTTTCCTAACAAGGCATCCTATCAGATGACACCAATAGAGAATGAATAACTCAATAGGTAAGTGCAAAATTTTTTGTAATGAGGATTGATAAGGGAAAGTTTGTGTCCGTGTGCAGTGCCTGCAGTGTTAGTACCTAAGAAAGATGGACAATGGAGGATGTGTAGTGATTCTAGAGCCAACAACCAGATCAAAATCAAGTACCGATTTCCTTTTCCAAGGATGGATTATTTGAAGGATTGTTTGAGTGGAGCCAAATATTTTACCAAGATAGATTTGAAGAGTGGATATCATCATATTAGAATCAGAGAAGGTGATGAGTGGAAAACAACATTCAAGATAAATGAAGGATTGTATGAATGGTTGGTAATGACTTTTGGATTGTCTAATGCACCTAGTACTTTCATGAGGTTGATGAATGAAGTTTTGAAGAAATTCCTAGGTAAGTTTGTCATTGTATAGTTGGATGATATCTTGATTTTCAGTAAGAGAAAAAATGAGCACTTGATGAATGTTAGACAAGTATTGCAGAGGCTAAGAGAAGAAAATTTTCTAATCAACACCAAGAAGTGTGATTTTATGAAAGAAGAGTTAGTATAATTGGGATTTATAATATTTTTTGAAGGTTTGAAGATGGATCTTGAGAAGGTGAAAGCCATTATTGAGTGGACTACACCAAAGAATGCTAGAGAACTAAGATCATTCCATGGGTTGGCTAGTTTTTACTGAAAGTTTATCAGAAACTTTAGCTCAATTTGTGGACTAATGACTGAATCTATGATGTGATAGTAAGGAATTCAAGTGGACATATGGAGCACAAAGAGTTTTGAATTACTGAAACAAAAGGTGATAGAATAATCGATGTCAAATTTACCTAATTTCAAAAAGGTATTTAAAGTAGATTATGATGCTAGTGGAAATGAAGTTGGAGTTGTCTTGAGTCAACAAGGGAGGCATGTTGCATATTGTTATGCCCTGCATCCCCGTCCCTACATTTTGTGTACAAAATGTTGGGTCCCCCTTTTCTTTTTGTTGTTTTTGCTTGCGGCTCTTGTATTTTTTCCCTTTTTTTTCTTTCTCTGGGGTTTTCTTCCCCGTTGTTGTGTTTTGTTTGTTTGGTTTTCATCTCTGGGACTCCGGTCCCAGAGGTTGTTCTTTGTTGGGAGCCGGACTTCAGACTCTAGGATTCTTTGCCACGATGTTCTTAAGGGTGTCGTCGCTAGGAATCCCTGGCCCCGTGGTCTGGAGGTTTGCTTGTCTGGAGATTTTCAGAAGGAGGTGGATTAGCCCTTTTACCATGGGTATAAATAGAACTTATTTGTCACTTTCACATTTACCACGATTAAACTTTTGAGCACTCAAAGCGATTTTGAAGCGATTACAGAGCAATTTGCAGAGAGTTAGTTATAATTAGTGCTTAACACTTCCAATCCTTTTCAAGCGATTGTGAGTGCTTCGTGGTGGCGGTTGTGACCATTTGACAAGCTAAAACTACTGTAGAGCTCCCGTGGTAACTTCTTCCTTTCCTCCACCTTTCGATTGGTAACTCTGTTCCTGCCTCTTTTCCTTTCGTTTGTTTGGTGTTTCTTCGCCTTGTTTTTGTTTGTCTATCTTTTTTTTTTTGGTTTTGCCACCCGTTGGTGGGTTGGCTCTACCAGAGAGTTGTCCACCCTCTACACAGAAGTGGTCAGTTTGTAAAATACGTAAATAGCTATATATACTTTGCCTTGCCCGGTTTCCTATGGGTGTCATTTCGCATTGTATATTTGTGTATATTTGTGTATCCCTCTGTTCCCATGTATATATCCCTTGGCCTTCATGTATATCCTTTTGAGTGGCTTGACAAGGTGGTCGAGTCACCTGTATTGCTAGTTTTTCGCCCATGAACTCGTTTCAGGGCAGAAAACCACTTGTTTGAAACTCGGCTCTCGGTCGGTTTCAAACAGGCGGTTTTCTCTCTCTTTCATGAAACCAGTCAGACCCTCATTTATGTCCCATGCGCACAATCCATTCTAGTCAAATGGCCTTCACTTTTCACACATTCAGATAGTTGGTTCCGCCGTCATAGCCATAACTTCCATTTAATACCTACGCACATGGCGCCCACGTGGGCTTGATGACTTACCTTTTTACACGTCCTCACCAACGGTTACCTCTCTAGGCTCTGGGTCTCCTACTATCATCCATCTCGTGTCTTTACCAAGTGTGATAAAATCCCCAGACCTAGGTGTTTAATAAAATCTTAAGTTTGTGATGCGTTTTCTTTTCGATTATTTTTTAATGAAACTAACTTTTCAGGAAAAGCAAGCATCACGGTGGTAAGATCTCCGGACCCTGGAATATTTATTTTGATTAATACATTTTGACGGTTGCTTTGCCTTGCAGGTTTCCAGAGTTCATTTCCCAAGCATGTCTGAAGCATCTGCATCCTCTCCACCTGGAAGTCCAAAGCTACCTTCCGCGGCAGCCACCAGGGCGGCAGTAAAGTCTAAAATGGAGAAGGCCTTAGAGAAGATGCCCCTGACTATGAATTTCATGCAAGACAATGTCATTATGGGCTCAAAGATTGAGTCTAAAGTCAAACTTATCACCGACACCAGCGTCAGAACATGGCCAGAGATGCAGGACTTGGTAAAAATAATATATATCCAGCGACAGGCTAGAGATCAGCTAGCAATCAATGTCAAGGACTCTGAAATCCTCAAGGCGGCTTGTTTCCCATGCTCGGTGCAATCTTCAGAGCTTATCTTGACATTGGCCACCAACTACAACTCTTCTATTCGGGCTGTTATGCTCGCGGCCATAGAACCAACCGGATACCCTACTCCTCTGGTATCCCTTGACCCAGTCACATTCCAAGCAAGTCTGGGAATCCCATAATTCGATAAGGCCTCAGTGGTTACAAGGACTGATGCCTTGGCCCAATTCACATAGTTAGAGGATGTCGCTCGGGTATATATGAATACCCATTGGCTCAAGGTTCCAAAGAGGGACCCTAAAAGAATGAAGATAGAAATTCCCCACTCTGAGTTCAAAGAGAGCATTCAGATGGGAATGATAGCATTGGTCCGGGTCTTTGGGCAGCCCTCCGCCCAAGAGTTTTCTAGATGGATGTATTATTTCCTCCTTGGCATCTCCACCAAGGGAGGATACTTCGACTAGGCAACAATAATTTCCAACCATGTCGACTCCTAGTTCCTGCAATTAAACAGGAAGAAGAAATTTCACATGTCTTCCTATGTTATCTGGGCCCTAGCACAGCAGAGGCCCAACGCCCACGGCCTACTTATAGATGGCATGCTTAGGATTGGCCCAGGACAAAAAGCACCGTGGGACCATTTCCCACAAGTTCAATGGGAGGCTAGCTTCCCCAGTTTTTGCCGGTTAAATGATGTGTCCGTTTATTATCATCTGCTTACACCCACCTGGGATGTCAGATATCGCCTGTCCTCATAGGTGATAAATTTGGTCCATAATTATGGACATTATTACATTTAGTTCCAACAGCACACCTACATTAGGGTCACCGGCTTCTCTGGGAAACCCTACTTGTTGCCCAAACACTGCGGGGACAAGATCGTGCTCTTGGAATACTACAGGCAAATGATGGAGGTGCATGCCCTCTTTGCCCTAAAAAAGATACCCAACATTTCATTCCCAATCACCTGTGGGAACTACACATGCAGCTTGGCTGCCACAAAGGAGGGAGACAATGAATTAAAAAGTTACAACTTGGGAGAGTTTTATTTGACGCAGAAAAATTTTGATCCGCATGGAAAGATTGCAACGACACTGCCCCGGGCTTCAGAGCCTCATCAAATACATATAAAGTACTTCTGGGTAGATTTTTAAGATGACGTGGAGGTGTGGAGCAGGCACTACGTCAGAATGATGGCCGGCATGATGCAAAAGTTGAAGTTCCGTAGGTTCCCGGCGGACTTCTCAGATGCCGCCCCATTATCGATCCCCAGTACAAGGCAAAGGGAATCGACACAAGGACTCTCCCACCAGTAAACTGGGACACCCAGGAAGGGCCCACAATTGAGGACTTCACTTGAGAGGTGGTCCAGCGAAGTCACACCTATTTCAAGAAGGTGTGCCCCGGAAGTGCCCGCTAAGCAGCCCAGCCGGCACCAAAATTGACTCCGGGGGCTGGGACTTCTTCGCAGAGAGATGATAAAGGTAAAGAGATAGATACAACCCCTCCTGCGCAAGAAGTCCCCATCAAAGAGAAAATAAAGCAATCAGTGGAAGCCTCCCAGTAGATGAGGGAGAAATTAATAACGCAGCTGGCCACTCCACTGCTCATGGCCGGGCCAATTCATCCCTCTTCCTCCCCGTCACTGGCAGCCCTAATGGTAAAGGCAACGGGGGTGGATCTCATGGAAGTGGTAGCAATAAGAGATGTGGGGCCACCTTTGGTAACCCAGAGAAAGAAAAGGCTCAATAAAAATCCTAAGGCAGAGTTGGGGTTGTGAACGTCACAAGCCCAACAAGTGGAAATCCTCTCTTCCAGTTCCTCAGAGCCAGAGAAGGAAGCAGAGCCTGTTGAGGTCCCATCCAGTCCCCCTGCATAAGAGGAATTTGATGATGTATTTGCAGCCAACAAGTTTGGAAACTTGCAGGGGGACAACAGACAAGCAGAGATAGAAGTCCTAGGGGCAGGACAAGGAGCTACAGAGCAAGAGGCTCCTGAACAAGAGCCTGCACAGGAACAAGAAAAGAAGGTAGAAGAAAAAGAGCTAGAGCTGGAGATTGCCTCTGGGGCCCAAGAAATGCAGGGTCCAGGAGTGGACCAACAAAGGCAGGTTGAACAAATGACATCTGCTAGGGGAATCAGACCTTCAGGAATAACCATAACCCCAGCTGCCACATTCCAAGGGCCACTCCCAAGATCAACCTTTGAGCAGGTGATTACCGCGACCCAAACTTTAAATCTCAGCCCAACACCTCCCCTACTGCCAAAAGATGTACCAACAGAGGTAGAAGCCCCGGCAGTAGAAGAAGGGCAACAGGAAGAGCAGCATGAAGAAGAAATCCCCGAGGAAGCCTACCAAAGTCCAGACATAGTAATAGACATAGAGGACAAGGCTGAGGAGATGGAGGTTGATGAAGAAAATGTTGCTATAGAAGAAGATGCAGGGAGAGGGATGGATGAGGTCCACACCACTGAGGAGCAACAGCCGCAGGACACCGGGGAAGAATCAAGGGAATAAATTCTGGCAGGAAGGCCACCCCTACCGCCTTAGTGGCTGATAGAGAGAAGAAAAAGAAAAGCTCACTCCATTCTCGTAACTCCTCTCTCCCTGGCTAAAATGATGGCCTAGGTCCAAGCCCCACTGAAGGCCAAGAAAGCCCAGGTGGTTCATACTCTTTGAACCGAGCCAGGCAGAGAAACAGTTGCTGTTGTGGCAACACCTCCCCCAGGTGTCGATGAAGCAACCGTGAAACCCAGAGATTATAATGTTGTAGAGGTATCGCTGGATAAAAGAGGAAAGCAGGGTGAGGTAGATTTGCTGAAGGAGGCAGCAAGGGCAGTGGAGGCCCGTTATGAGAAAGAATCCCAGAGGCTCAAAGTAGAAAAGACAAAGAACGCAAACCTTATGGGGTTACTCACTGAGCTGGCTTGACCTATCAATGTCGCTCCTTCAGAGGCCTCCACCTCTGAAGATCTACCACAGAGTGATATAGACTCCCTACGAGTAATGAAGAAGAAAGCCTAGGCAGTGGACGAGTGGGTCGCCCTGTAGATAGGAAACACTGGCATTTCCTGGTATCCACCCTCCCAAATTTATATATGGCCCGACATGTTATACACCAGGCGGAGACTCTCATTGACCTGTGGGAGGGTGATACCGAGAATTATCAGGCATGGAAAGTGGAGCTCGAAGAACTCCTTAGCCTGGGAGAGGATATGATTTCTAAATCCGAGATACCGGGGGATGAATCAGTTGATTTTGTGAGGACCCAGCACTCCAGACTTGACCTCACATTGGAGGTAACCAAGGAACTGGTAGGGTCTCTGCAGGATAAGGTCAATACAGTAAAATATTCTTTCAATTTACATAAGTATTTTGTAATAAAGACTTCTGGGGCCGACCCCCTTAGCACAAATATATGTACCCCAGAAGATTCAGTTTTGGGGAGTTTTGATGAAATAATGAAGTCCCGGTATCAATCCCCAGAGGGGATAGATGGGGCCTAGATGACAAAATTAACCCGCATGGTACTTAGTGGCCATGATGCGGCGAAGATGGCTGATGAGTTTAAAGATAATGTTTCAGACCTGGGGGAACAAATTAAAGTGGCCAAGTACCGAAGGGCCAGCTTAAAAGATATTGATGAGGATAGTATTTCCCGCCTCCTCTAGGCTTTCAATGATAATAAACAATCTTGAGCTTTCTCCGGGGCCGGGAAAATCTCCAACGTTGGGTATTCTTTATTCTTTTGGGGACGTAAGTTCTCAGATCTCGGAGCCCCGGATCCTAAATTTTGTATTCTTTCAAGTGATCCGTGTCCCGGTCCCTGAGGCTGACTAGTCACTTTTAGAAGTGGTTAATAAATGTTTTCAGAAGGTGGTTGGCTACATCAAGGGGGCGTCGACTCAGCAGTTGGTTTTCCTACAGAATGGTCTTCTCGAGGCACCTCTCAGAGGTACATCTAGCGCATTGGAGACAGGGCACCGCATTTCCCATTCATGAGGCATCTAGCCTCGATCCCTGGGGGACCTACTTTCTTCTTTCTCCTTCCTGGCTCTCTTCTCAAGGCTGATTCTTTCGTTGTGTATTCTTGTCTCATTCTTCTGACATGGTAGACCTATTCCGTCTCAAGGTCTTTTGTAGGGTGGCACAGGTAGTACCGGCCCCTAAATATTGTATTTTATTGAAACATGATGTAAAATAGGGTTAGGGTTAGAAGAGAATGGTATAAATAGACAGACCAGCCCATTTCCAAGGGTCAGAAAAATTGATGATTTTGTTGTCCATAGTAATAGCAAAGTGATTTCTCATTTTAAGTTGTAGAGCTCAATGCTCCATTATTCTAGTTTTCATTAGTTAGATGCTCCCCTGGAGCCACCATTGTATCATGCACCAGTGCTTGCTAGAAGAGACATTAATGAAGAAGGAAGAATTCTTTACAATGATGTTGTTGGCATTCCTTCTTCTGAGTTGAGGGTATTTCATGTTTTGTGTTCTTTATGTCTTCTACTCTGATATGTTAAAATAGATTAACGACCTTTTTCCCTTGCTACTGATAAAATACTAGCTGATGGTTGGGTATTTCTTCGTTATTTACTGTAGTATGTCAGAGTATTATTGATGTTCTAGACGTTCAAGCATGACTATAGTTAGATGAAACATTTCTAACCCTGCAGGATCTTTTTCATTTTATTTGCTAAGTGTAGAATGCTAGGGGAAACCTTACCTTATTAAATCTCTGGAGGGAATGAGTTGAAGAAACCAGCTATCCCCCTCAAAAATAGTCACTTCTCCCAATCGAGCCCCACACTGTCGTGACCCGACACCCAGGTGCTTGAAGGCCCAAGGAATCTAACTTCCCCTGGATAACCTTTACAGGTAGAGTTGGCCGGTACCTCCTGTACCCGGTGACAACTTATGACTATTGGCGGACCCGGTCAGCAAAACCCCATCAATAGAAACTGGCGCTAGAAGGAGGGCATGAACTCATCCCCCTCCCAAGATTCTGATTTTACACCTCCTGAAGGTTCCCCAAGTTATTGTTTTAAGAGTTAAGCTTTCAGCAGGATTGGGTCTTTCTCCCTAGCAAAATTTGAAAGAGTCCTTAGGTCCGCCCTGAACCCCAGAAGGTTTGTTGAACTCGAGCCTTCTGCTCGAAAGAAACGGACCTCAAAAATCATACCAACCACTATTGTCTGGGGGTCTAGCATACCTCAGAATACCCAAGCTTCTCAGGAAATCTCGGGAACCAATACCCAAACTACCCAACATATAGTTCCCCCAATGGCCGTGTATTTCAGAAACACCGGGTCCCCAATGGAAACTTTTTCGGGCACAATCAACGACTTACCCTCCCACCCGGAGAAGATCTGCCCATGATATGAACACTTAGGCTCACAAACTCTAGAAGAGCATTTACAGGCATACAAGGATGCCATGAACTGACACCAGATCCAGCATGAAGATGTTGTGACTCGAATGTTTCCCTTGTCTTTAGGATAAGGCGAGTTGAACTAGTACCTTAACCTTCCTGCCAACTCCATAAATAGTTGGCAGGACATGGAGGATGCCTTCCTAGCTGCCTTTCGCGTGCATGTGGACCCAGCCTGGTCCCATAGCCAGTTCATCTTCATCAGGAAAGAACGCAATGAACCTCTTATAGCATTCAACTATAGGTTTCAGTGTGCCTCGAAACGGTGCACGGGCCCTTTTATTCCATCCCCAGAAGTAACCATACAGACTTACCTTAACGCGATGGAACCTTTTGTTCCCACTCTCCTTTGGAGAACAACTGTCGCGGGCGACCGGGACAGTTTGGCAAAAGTTTATAACCTAGCTTTAGAATTGTCCTATGGTCTCAACAAATCTCTGGGTGGGATTGGGAAGAATACGCCCTTCAACATGATCCCCGGTGGAACTGCGTATGTCGAGGGGTACAACCCCAACCTGGTGATGGGAGCCCCCTCAATGGCGATGAATCCTCTGCCACCCCGGATAGACCAATAGGCCCGGTATGTTTACCCAACATAGACCCAGACGATGTTGTGTCTGGAAACTTTTCCTTGGAATCAGCCGCAGCAGGCACAACAGTCTTAGACACAACTATCCGGAGTGCCCTTCTTTCAGTCGTCTGTGACTGGAGGATTGCCGCCCTCGACTCCAGCTAATATTGCTGCCTTCCTGGGAAGCCAATAAAAACAACAACCATCACAATGTGATGCCAACACTCATTTGACCACCGAGGTCGAATCCCTCCGGCGAATGTTGTCTACCTTAACTGTGGACATGGGCCAACTGAAGGTGGGGTCCTACGCACCCCAAAATTCAAATTCCTAGAGGGGAAATATTTTCTCCGACCAACGAAGCAATAACGCCGGAGGAAGAAACTTCAACAATGGGCCTAGGCCTAATCAACAGCAATGGAATAATAATGTGAACACCGGAGGCCCACCTCTTTACCAAAACTCCAACCAAAATGGTACTGGACCATCACATTTCACACCAGTTGTAGACTTCTATCCCATGACTAATTGGTGTAGATTGCACGACATGGGTTCACACAACGAGGTGAATTGTACCACCTTGGAAAAGGTCATCATGATATCCCAGCTAGACAGACAATAGTCACATGATACCACCCCTCTAGAGCCTCCTGTCCAATAGCCAACCCACAGTGCCTTCACCTGTGACACCATCTTCTTTGGAACTTTCAGGGAAGATGAGGAAGAATCCAAACTACAGGGATTCTTTGATGAATCTATCCCGCCCTTCGAGGCCAACACCTTTACTAACCTGCAGACTTCGTATAATACTCAGAGTCAGGTTGGTAAAGGACCAGCTTACACGCCCACACCTCCTATCAAAAACACTCCTCCTCACTGGAATAACGCAACTGACCGACCCGCTCCTCCAAAAGGTCCTAGCTCTAACCAAGAAAAAGATCTCACCGAGGAAAATCACCAGTTCCCGGGAGGAAGATTCGACATTACAAAGGCGTTAAAATGGACCACCACCTCTATGACCTTGATCGAGGTTTTGCTAAACTGTCCCGAGTAGAAGTCTCTTCTGAAGCTCTTGGGAAACTCAGAAGCCATCAGCCGCCCGCCCAAGACTGTCTCGTTCAAAGATGCTAACGCAGCCATCTTCCAGGGGAATAATGAGGATCCTCCCTTCCTACTAGGCCTGAATATCCAAGGCAAAAATATACACAACTACTTAGTAGACTTTGGAGCTTCAGGTAATATCATGCCCTTGTCCATTTGTTAGAAGCTCAGATTCCATCCCACCCCATCTAATGGTGCAGTGATCCAGCTGGATAAGACTGCTGTAAAAATGGTGGGGGAATTGAAGAACATCCGGATATAGCTTATCCAGGACCCCAGGATAGCCAGCATAATTGACATCCAAGTGGTGGACATCCCAGAGACTTACGAGATGTTATTAAGTCAGAATTGGTCTAAGTCCTTGAATGGATACTTTTCAACCGACTTCACCCATTTATGGCTTCCATGGGAAGGAGAATCAAATAAGATCCAGGTCGAAAGTGAACCCCGGATGAAATAGGCCCTTACCGAGGTTGGAAGGGTCAATGAGGTCTTTTTCTCTAAGACTTTCCTGGGGGTGTACCGACCCTTTGAAATCTTAACATTCGATTTCATCCCCAGAGAGGATCCCGCATTGCTGCAGAGAGCCCAGGACCTAGAAGAAAAGATGAGAGTTGAGGTTGACTCTCAAGGTGCCACAGCAACCCTTGCCACACTCCTATCCGACACTTGGTGCCGAGTACACTACCAGAAACATTCAGAGCTTGAGTGTGGACCGTGTCTTTCGGTCACTAACTGGCACCTTGATACCTTTTGAAATAAACATGTAACTGATTCCCCAGAGCCCAGTGTTCCTACGGGATGCACTCCTTTGGTGTCATCTCCCCAAGAATCCCAAATCCAAACACCTCTAGAGGTAAATTCTACATTCATGCCAGTAGTTCGGGAGGGAGCCCCTCCCAAATCTCCCAACAGCAATCCAAAGACTACTCCCCTTTTCTAGCCCCAGATTACGAACAATGACTTATGGACCCTCAAGTTTGATGGGTCCCGATCTAAACAAGGCTGCGAGGTTGGGGTAGAACTAATCAACCCACGAGGGAAGTCCTTCCTCACATCCTACAGACTGTAGTATAACTGTACAAACAATGTCACAGAGTACAAGGCTTTAGTCCTTGGACTCTTACTTGCGTTAAGGAAAGGTGTCACCCACATCTGGGCTCTGGGTGATTCAAAGTTGATTGTTAAACAAGTCCGGAGTCAATACACATGTCATGACAAAAGGCTGGCCACATACCGCAATCGGGCTTGGAGCCTTATTGAAGATTTTGATGCCTTCGGCATTGACCTCATTCCCTGGTGACGAAACTATGTCCCGGATGCCCTCGCCGTTTCTGCCAGCACCCTTGATCCAATGGCCGGCTCGCGACTCTGGATATTTTTAGTTAAGATGGTCCCTACCCCGTCCATTCCAGATAATGTCACCCATTTTTAGGTTTTTGAGGACGATCAACATATCCTGGCCTTGATGGCGAATGTTGGCATCTTTGAAAATCAGATAGTGGAAGAACGAGACCATGACGCTACTGGGCAGGGTGACGAAGATGATGGGATCATGGCCCTACCTACTAACACCATCCCGAAGGGGATGGTTGTGCTAAAATGAATCTTTGACTCGGACCCTCAGGCCTGGGAGAAGGTGTCATCCTCCTCCGAGGGAAGAAAGTTTGAAAAGGTTAACATCGGCCAGCCCAGTGAAGAAAAGATAATCCATATTGGTACCTCCTGCCCCCCTGAGGAAAAGGAGAAGATTCTCACAGTTTTCCAAGAATACATCGACATAATTTCCTGGGGTTATGAAGACTTGAAAAGATATGACACATCCATCATGACCCATACTATTCCCCTAAAACCCAATGCTAAACCCTTTCGACAGAAGCAAAGACCGGTCAACCGCTTGATAGAACCTCTGATTCGTTAAGAGGTAGAAAAACTGCTGTCAACCTGGATAATCTTCCCAATCTAGCACACTACGTGGGTTGCCAACCTGGTCCCTGTAAGGAAGAAGAATGGTGAGATCCGCCTTTGTGTAGATTTCCAAAACTTGAACAAGGCCTCCAAGAAAGATAATCACCCTCTCCCTTCGTTAGATGAGGTGTTGCAGATAGTGAATGGATCCCAGATGATGTCCTTCTTGGATGGATACTCAGGATATAACCAGGTCATGGTTAAGTATGAAGACAGGGATAAAATAGTGTTTACCACCAAGTGGGGAACGTTTGCATACAAGAGAATGTCCTTTGGTCTGATCAATGCAAGGGCTACATTTCAAAAGGCCATAGACATTGCGTTTAAGGGCCTTGTGAATTAGTGCATAATCATCTACATGGATGATTTGACCATCTTTTCCTGAGATAGGTGTGACCATTCCACCCATCTCACTCAGATCTATGAGAGATGTCGCTAGTATGGAATATCCCTCAACCCCAAGAAGTGCATATTTAGGGTCACCGAGGGGAAGTTTATCAGGCATATCATCTCCGAGAAGGGTATATCCATAAACCCTGATAGAGTCAAAGCATTGCTAAACTTACAAATGCCTGGCAGCAAGAAAGAGATGCGATCCTTCTTCAGAAAGATTAAGTTCGTCCGGTGGTTCATTACAGGATTTGAAAAAATAGTCAAACCACTCAATGAGATGATGAAGAAGGATACCAAAATTGAGTGGAGTCCTGAAGCAAAGCGGGCATTTTCCCAGATCAAATAGACAATAACAGAAGCACCTGTCCTGGCTAGTCCAGACTATTCCCTCCCGTTTTACATTTACTCCTTTTCTTCACCGCATTCTATCACGGAAGTGTTGACTCAAAAGGTTGAAGGGGAAGAATGACCAATAGCTTTCATGAGCTCCCCCTTCAAGAACACTGAAGTTTGACATTTATCACTAGAAAAGTAGGCCTTTTCTCTAGTTCACGTCGTGAAGAAATTCTGGCATTATATCCTCCGGAGCAAGGTGCATGCTATCATTCCGGACAAGGCCGTCAAGTCTCTGCTGATGCAGAGCGAATTGGGCGAGAGACGGGGGAAATGGATGGCCATCCTCTAGGAGTATGACTTAGAAATGCAGCCCATGAAGATAGTCTGGGGCCAGGGACTAAGTTGAGCGATGGCAGAAGAGACTCCCCACATAGAATGTCAAACTTACATAGTGGAGTCCATTACCCAAGACCCATGGTATACCGATTTGGTATACTTGCTACTAAATAATAAATGTCCGGAGGGATTACCTCCCCACAAACACTGTGCCCTATGGATGAAAAGCACTCACTTCATAATCAAAAACTCTGTGCTTTATCGCAGAAACTATGAGGGAGTGTAACTTCGGTGCATCGACAGAGACCAGGCTGTGAAGGTGATTAATGAATTTCATGGGCAGTTTGGAACCAGGCATGGCTCAGCCGATGCCACTGCCCATCAGATCCTTCGGGCTGGATACTATTGGCCCTGTATATTCAAGGACATTTACAATCATGTTAGGAAATGCCATACTTGCCAAACCGCGGTGCATCGTGAGCGTAACCCGGCTATGCCTTTACAACCAGTCTTCAAGGCTAGGCCCTTCACCTAGTGGGAATTTGAATTCATTGGGGAAATCAACCCTAACTCGTTTGCCAACAACTGATACATTCTCACTGCTACTGATTACTGCACTCAGTGGTCTGAGGCTATACCATGCAAAAACAACATGACAGATATAGTTATCAAATTCCTGAAAGAAAACATTGTCACACAGTTCAGAATACCCTTTGCTTTGGTATGTGACAATGGTCCGGAATTTTCTTCAGTGTAGTTACTCGAATGGACCTATAATCTGAGGATCACTTTGAATTTTTCCAGAAACTACTATCCCCAGGGGAACAACGTTGCTGAATCAATGAACAAAAATCTACTTGAAGTGATCAAACAGCTGTTAGACCAGAATCCCCAGGATTGGCATCAAAAGTTGAAATTCACCCTCTCGGCAGATCACATTCGTGTCAAGGCCACCCTGGGAACATCCCCGTTCCATCTAGTTTATGGACAAAACCCTGTATTCCTAGTTAACTTACAGATCCCAGTTTTACAGTTTATGCAGGAATTTAGTAACAGGGACAACATCATGCAGGTTCGGCTCTTAAATCTAGTGTGAATGGAAAAATAGTGAGACGCAGCCCTTGAACATTTTGTGTGTCATCAAGCAGTGGTAAAACGATGGTTTGACAGAAGAGCCCAATACAAATCTTTTCAGATCTCAGATCTAGTCCTATTGTGGGACAAGGCCCGGGAGAAGAAAGGAAAGCATACCAAGTTCCAACGGCTCTGGCTCGGACCATACCTAATCTCAAAAATCTGTGGGGCAAATACTTATCGCCTTAACACCCTGATTAAGGAACCTATTGCATTGCATGTTAATGGACAGTTTCTCAAACACTACTTTGAATAGGGTAAGTTTGTCCAAAGTTTTATTATATGTAAAGCCTTCTGCTTGTAAATATTTCTTCTGGGTGCCTCGTTGCGAAGTACCCCATCTTGTAAATAGTCTTGTTGGTTGTACTTTGGGGTAGTCCTCTTTTATCATTTTTGTTTTCATTTTCGGTTTCTTCTGGGGTCCCAGCATTTTGTTCTGTCTTGCAGGAACTGGGATGCTTCGCATAAACTCTGGTTTCTGGTACGATGTCTACGACATGGTAAACTTTGGAATCTATCTTCAGCATAGTGGAATCGGCTCGGTCTCTGAGGTTTTTTCACAGGTTATGGCACATTTTGAGCAATCTCCATTGGGTATTGTTTCTGGGAGTCTGGCGATCAGTGAACACAAGTAATATAAGGAACATGTAATCAGGCATGCCGAGGGTAGATCGGTTGTACTAATTGGTTGACCCAGGTCTAAAAATTTAATGAATTCTTTCCGGGTCTGGAGTTTTATCCCCTCTTCAAAACATCTAAGTGTAGGTGGACAGGTGAAAGAGTACCGCCATTAAAAGTAGCTAAGCTTAAGCTTAATGGTGAAATAAGTACCGCCTTCCCCACCTAGAAACAAACAAAATAACAAAAGAGGAAAAGCAGGATGAAACTCTGGCCTCCGGGGGAAATAAAGAAATTGATGACTGGTTTGATGTAATTAGTGCCTCTTCTCTACTCCTCCCAAAGGTCATCAGCTTGATTTCTTTTCAAAGCACACACGACACCATTGATGAAGGACTCCAGACTAATTCCCGTGTGGTTGGATTCTCTCAAATCTGTTGCTCTTTTCCTGTCAGACACTTCGGGAAGCGACTTGTTCCAGTTTTGCTAACCAGAGATTTTATAGTTCTCAAATGCGCTAAGGCATTTGTCCCAGATAGTCACCATTTGTTATGCCCTGCATCCCCATCCCTACATTTTGTGTGCAAAATATTGGGTCCCCCTTTTTCTTTTGTTGTTTTTGCTCTTGACTCTTGTCTTTTTTCCCTTTTGTTTTATTTCTCCAAGGTTTTCTTCCCCATTGCTGTGTTTTTTTTATTTGGTTTTCATCTCTGGGACTCCGGTC